>NCSJ02000565.1:0-16892 GCA_002812745.2 Scytalidium lignicola | reverse complement strand
ATCACCTCTTATTTTTAAATGAAAGTAATAAATACAGTTATAAGTGAATAGAAATACTGCCGATAGTGCCTGAGCTGATTGCGAGGAACCTACTGGTTCAAGGTACCAAGACAAAAAGCATCCAGCTCTAAGCTATTTGGCCGGTCGATACCCAGCAGTTAAGTCAAGTCTACTACCCCCTCTTAACATACAAATAAGCCATAAGTCATAATTTCTTTTTACCTTTTTAAGTATTCTAAACATTATATCCATTCATACTATCAATATTATTGAAGGTAATCAGGTATTGAGTAGGCTCTAGGCGGGGTGCAAGAAGAAAAAAACCGGGGTGCGGCTCTAAATGGTCTTTTCCACATAGTCGATATAGTCCGCCAAAAAGTCAAGTGCCTTCACCTTTAATTTCCACAAGTGGGCTCTCCTGCTAAGAATAATGAGGTCAGCCACTCGATATAGTGTGGGACCGAACGCAACGAACTCATGAGTCATCGCGGATGCTGTTTCGTGGTCCCGGGAGCATTTCATGTACTAGAAACACTATCGAAAGAACCATCAGTCTTACATGACTGGTAGATTGAGAGCTTGGCTCGCTACTTCCGGGCGGTATTGGATCTTATGGCGACCCGACTTTATAAGGCCGGCATCATATCTAGAGATGAGATTAAACAGGCTAGTCGTGTGCATTCCTGACGATGTTTCTCCAAGCCGAACAAATTCTACTGAAGTAATAATGACTTGTCACGTGATTAGGGGGCGTTTGGATGTTGATGTTCGCCCTCAGAGCTGTGCTGAATCGTAATTGTAGAGACATCGAGATTTCCAAGCCCAAAGGAGACCATTGAATAGAATTGGTCCCAGCCTGAGTATTCCTCAGGCTCAGAAACCGGCATACTATTTATAATTGCAGCATCCCCAGTTTGACCTGTGTAACTCGTGACGGTCCCGGGGCTGCCATCCGTGGGTATTGACGAGGTCTGGAAACCAGTTTCTTGTGGGTGGTTTTCAATCCCCCCCAAACTTACCATCGACGGGGCCATGCGAGTTGTCTGGCGTAAAGCTTCAACCCGCAGTTCTTCTAACACGAGGCAATAGCGCTCTGAGAGTGATCCCTTCTCAGCGATGCCTGAGAGATGAGTCTGGCATCGGGCAGCGGCTGAAAAATAGATACTGTAGACCTCTGGTGGAGCTTGTTGGTTCTGAATTACGTAGACGTAAAGCAGGATGATTGCGTTAAAGGCAAAGTACGCAGCGATCTGTAGTCAATGAGTATCTTCCCCGCATCAATGATTCAAGGGACTCGAACCCAGAACGAGCGAAACATTTGCCGGTTTCGCGTGATATCATCAATCGTATTTACGGTGTTCATCGCAGCCATTAGGCACTGCTGCACACTTTCCTCAATTTGTGAGGCTCCATTACCTGAGCTCCTGGCTTTTCGTGAAAGCTCCGCAAAGTTATTCAGTACTAAGGGTCGATGAGTGAGGATAATTGCATGCCAGTAAGTAAGGTTGAGAACATTCCGTTGCCGTTGAAAGATAGGAATCAGTAATGAAGTGCTGAAGATATCAGCATCCAGAAACCGTGCCAACTCGACTCGCCAGTCGCTCAGGTCTTTCGAGATCCTCTCCATTAAGACTACTCGTCGACTAGCTGAAATGGGTTTAATAGAGTAAAGATCACGCAGTATTTTGCTCATTATTTGAGCGATCCTGTCTTGTTAACTATTGGTCTTGACACGAGCAGGTACACTTACTTGAAGTGTGCAAGTGGAGCAAGCATCATTGATGGGCCCCTGTCAAAAGTAGGCGTGTTGGCCTGGTCTGATATTAGTTCTTGGTCATCAACACTGGCCGGAAGCTCAGTGTCTATGTCATCGTCGTGAAATGACCGCGGTCGACCCAAAGCGGCACTAAGATACGTGTCCAGAGTGTAGGCACACCAGAACGTGCGGCGGCGACATTCAGATTCGACCCGGTGTAATCCACTTGTCGCATCAGGTGGTTTGTTTCTGTTGAGACCAATTGCAAGCGCCAAACGGGACACTGTGCCGAACAAATTCCAGCAATGATTAATGCGAGATTGTGTGAGAAGGTAATAGCATTGAGTCAAGCGTGCCTGAACACTTGTCAACTGTATTGAGCCCGTCTCCTTGGCGAGATGATGCTCAGCTGCCAGGTAGTATCGTGTACTGTACATTTTAAATATTAGCAAGATCACTAGCCGGTCCCAGAGGAATCACTGACTTCAGATCTGATGGACCTGGTCTGTCATTGTCAGGCATATACACTCTCGCCTGAGCGAGAACCATGAAGAGCAAAGCGACCTTAGCTGGAGCGCTGTGGGCATCGTGCATGGTACCAAGGGTGTCATAAAACTCTTCGAACCACTCCTGAATTGTGGGCCTGTGAAGGAAACGGTACGTCGGCATTGCGAAATCGAAATACCGGTCTAACAATCGCTGAGCATCGCCCCTGGGGAGCATCATGCAAAAGGACAGGTCGAGCTCAGGAGGATGCAAAAGGGCGTCACCAAAGGTGAAGATGCTACTAGGATGAGAGAATGAGATGGCCTGATGTAAGCGTTTCTGAACCCTGAGCAAAAATGAGACCCCTGACGCGGGACCGACGTAATGTCCTTCGAAATCAGTCTGAGAGGGCTCTGTGGAATCCTGCGATGATGTCACCACGTATGCTGAGGTTGAGGGCGCAAGGTAGCTCGATGAACAATCGTTGCTCTGCATTCCTGAAGAAGGTTGTGTCACTTCCGCAGTCGGTCCCGCCAAGTACTGCTGCCCGGAAACAGAAGGGCTCTCGCTGGGAGTCATTATATCTTCCGCTGGAATCGTGTTGCTTCCAGTTTCAACGTTAGGGGCCGTGGAAATATAAGGCACTCGGCCTCTTGCATAGGCAGAATCAAACGTGCAGCTGACCTTTGCTCGAGAGCAGAACTCACACGGCCGTATGCCATTGCATTTGATCTTCCTCCTGGATTTAATGCCAAATGTCAGCAAATTGGTCAATCGAAATACGAAGGGGCCAAAGTCGGCATCACATTTTGCACAGATCGCATGCACGAGTGACCTTTGTCCTCTCGCCATATCTTTTACGCTTCTTCGCCACTCGAGGCGTGCCATCGTCTGAAGACATGGGCATTTGTTGACGATTCAGGATCAATTTGGTTCGCAACCTGCTGCACGGATAGAAATTGTGCAGGCCTTTTATTCGTCACGTATCATCAGCACGGGAGGCGCGATCAGGTAACATTTAAGGGTGGTCTTATATGCAAGAATACTAAGCTAAAGAGAAAAGAAGGGGTTGTTGCGCGGGAAGCAGTTAAGTATAAATACAAGAGTCGGGTCACGTGCACTCGGATAGCCTCATCACTAAGGCACCATTGGTAAACTCTTCGAGATATCACCAACCCCGCAACGATTCCTCTCCTCCACGCGCTAGACCCCACGATCCGACCAACCCCGACATGCGTCTCACCCCATCGACTCGTCCTCTCAGATAGCCCCGTGCGTCCTTCGACCCGCCGGGAAGTTTGTAGCAAAGATATTCAGGGGCAGGAATGTCAACCTACTATTTGCACAGCTCAAGATTTTCGAGAGGGTGGTGGTGCAAAACCCAGGTTGAGTCGAGCTAGTAGTGTTGAAGCATTCATTGTGTGTTTAAACTTTTCTCCTCCGGATGGATTCAAAGCTAGTCTTAAAGAGTCGATAGGCGTTAGCGACAGGCCAGACAAAATGGTCAAGTTGAAGGCGCACCAGGCTCCTGTTGTGTGCTTCTACTCGTTTGCAAGATCCTGGGAAGCGTACTTGGTCAACCGGCAACTTTAAATCTGCGTCGAAGTCTGCGGATGGGATTATTGAGGTTACATTTCCTGATGATGAGGCTAATGCTTGTCAGAATGGGAGATGGATCGCGCCTTTCCTTGCTTGTGAAGATCTCTCTGCTTTTGATGCGGATGCTTCATATCACCTACCAAAGGATCGCGTAACCCTTAATCCTGTGCAACCACCCACTGCGTCTCCTTACAGACGCGCTCTGGAGATGAGGAAAGCTACTGGTGGTGCTTATGGGAAAACACATCTAAGGGGATAGGTGTGAATTGATTCCAGGGGTTACATAGCGAGACGTTTTGTCTACAGGGATATTAGAATACGAACTGAATGAAGTCTGTCACATCAGCTCCATTTCCAAGGTTCAATTTCACGACCGATTGCATATTGGTTCCAAGTGAAACTGGTTGATTAAACGAATTGACTATTCAGTTGAGGATATGACATGGTATGGCAATGCGGCTAAGAGGGTATTCAACAAAAAGCCGCTTCAACGACATCTATCCAAAGAGTGATCAATGATCTGCAAGACTTCCAACTCCTTCCTAGGACTCTATTTCAGGATTTTCACGGACAAAGGCCGAGTTTCCCTTTCCAATCATTTATCATAGACTGGTTATTTATTTTGTGATAAATCTAAGGTAATCGGCAACAATCAAGGTTGTCATACTGTTTCTTGTTATCAAAAGTTCAGTGATTTGGCCTCATGCCAGACTCGGGTCAAACTTACGCGCGGGGAGCGATCCTAACATAGTAGGTGCTGAATCCGCGATAGAAGCGCAACAATCCCTCTTCTACCTTTCCAAAGCAGTCACTCATACTCTTGTATGGGAAAGTTCCATCGGGTGCCTTCTGTTGCTTCTGCAACCTCGTCTTCACGAAGTCGAATGGCAAGCTGAAAAAAGAGGCAAAGAATCCCGCAATCGCACTTGTAGTCAAAGTCTGTGACCTCACGCTTAGCGAGATATCCTTTAGCTGCTGCTTTGCCAGAAAAGAGGTTTGCTGAGGACGAGAGGACCTAGCTATTAGGCCTCCCTGAGAGGGCATTTGTCTCGCACGGGCCACCTAGGGGGGTGGGTTATATGCCAGTTAATACGGTAGCCTAAACCTGTCACTTCTTAGACTAATTAATCAATTGTTCAACCCACTTGCTTTTCTCAAAATTCATGTCATCCAGGTCATTATTCTCTGCTTTCAGCCCGTAGTTTTCTATCCATATTCAACCTACAAAATGTCATTTAACGACCTTCTGAACGAGGTTCTGAACGACATCTTCGCATATGTTGAAAAGGGTAGCTATTGCCAGAAGAGGGACCTTGCAAGTCTCTCTCGAACCTCTCGCCGCTTCCACACCCTCATCGAGCCTCTCCTCTATTCCTCACTAGACGACAAAAGGCAGGGTTCTTTATTCAAGTATCTTTGAACACTCTTAGAAAGTCCCGGTCTTGGTAGACATGTTAAGTTCTATAAAGGACGGCAGACTACACCTGTCCGCCCAGTCTACTCTGGGGGCGTGGGTTTCGGGACTGGATACAGTATTATGGATCAATTTTCTCTTTCTTGCGCATCGCATTCAGTTAGTAAGCTTGCCGCTCTTGCTCAGGCGCTAATCACCCTCGGCTCAGTCAACTCGCCTGAGTAACCTGAGCAACTCACCTGAACACCCTGAGCACCCTGAGCAGCTCACCTAAGCCAAGCATGATCATTTTAAGCAAGATTTACCATATCGTCACGTGTTTTGACTTCTCGCTTTTTAGCCAATTATACTTAATCTAACGTTTATTCTCTTATATCATTTTTGTCAAGTTTTAATAAGTATACTCAAAGAGCTTAAATAAGTTCCTAAGGAACCTAAAGTACGTAAGGGGGTGTCAACAATGAATCGCCATCCCCTGCAAGCGAGAGATTTTTTTAGCCAAATCAGGAGATTTCCTCTCGCCATTTCAATTTTCAGTGGAATAATTGTATGGAGAGTCGCTTAATAATATTAAAGCAGTGTGGATTTTAGCTATCCACTGCAGATGATTGGTTTATCAGTTTACCAGGGATGGCGATTCATTGTTGACACCCCCTTACGTAGATACTTTCCAAAAATATACCTAGTGCTTTGCTTATAGTATAAGTTGGTTTAACATAAATGCTTTTAAAGAGGGTACTACTCTTCCCTCTATAAATTCCTTCCTAAATCTCTCTGTATAATTTGTTTTATTAATATCTCTTATCTACTAATCCGTGCAAGTTACTGTTTCAGTATCCTTAATACCTAAAAAGGAATTACTAGAAGAGTTCTTTACACGATCCCGCGGCAAAGGCTCTGTTATTAAGTCAGAAATTGTCAATGGAAACAAGGTAAAAAAGACCTCTAACCAGGAATAAAGAAAAATTATACTCGTGCCCTCGCGTGATGGGACCAGTAAGGGCTATTGTGACAGACGCAAATATGCCAGGCATCTGATAGGGTCACGTGCAGAGGGTTTCTAGCCCTGTAGCCATATTTGAGTAGTGCGCATAGGGACCCAAGCGAAGCGCTAGGAAGCATAAAAAGGGCCCTAAAGATAGATTAAGAACAGTATCAATTAGTTCAGTATTTAGAGTTAATGAATTAAAGCATCGTTTGTAGACCCATTGTACTCTCGTCGTATACCTATCGCACCCCCGTTGCCTAACCTACTGCTTGTATAGCACCCTGCCATTTGAATTCTCACACCTGAGTTGGAACCTGGATCTCTAAATAACAGAGACTAGCAGCAGAGAACGCTGTTGAGATCCTATCTTTGTCCAAGTCGTTCCTATAACATTTGAGATCTGCTTCTTATGATGCTTATTGGCTAAAGATAGAAAAGACGGTTTGAGGCCGAGTGAGGTTCAAGGAATCAAGGAAGACTAAACTAAGGGGCCTAGATCGTCTCTGCCTCTTTGCCGGAGCAAGTTTTAGCTCTAGAGGACTAAAATAGCATAACTAAAAGGGACTTATTTTTTAGCTATCGTAATCGCCTGCCATCTATACATGTCGCTAGCAATGCGTCTTCCACCTTACATCATGGCTTGTGAGTACTGCTAGGATATTGGTTAATAGCGTACACCCCTAGCATTGCCTAGTTACTGTGAGGGAAAAGCCACGTGGACTTTCTCTGTGTCTTAGAATGGAGAGCCCGTATTGCATGAGACTGGCGGCAACCTGCTATCAAGTTGCTTAAGGAGGACCCTAGCTGGAGTGGCACGCTGCGGTTTCTGGTTGTTGTGATGACTACAATGCAAGGAAGCAAACTTATCTTTCCGGCGGAGATGTTATTCTATTAATGCGGTGAACAGAAAAGGCTTCGTAGAGTGACTAGACTCTTGATGCCCTTATTTAACAATATGGGTGAGGGTGGCCTCGGCGATGCAGCTTCCTGAACGTGTGGCTAGTCTATAATTAGACTTCATGATCCAACGATTCGAAATTGTATGAGGCGCGCCAAACCCGTGATGCTTTGTTCATACCTCTGTCACTCTTTTCCTGGCTGGGGTTTGTTGCGCGAACTCGGAAGGGACTTTCCAGAGTAAGATATAGCTCTTAAGAAGGAGAGTAAAAAAGAGAGGCAATAATAGAGTCAGATATGATTAGGTAGCTGAGAAGACGTAACTGTTTTGCCTCGCGTGAATCATTTTTTCGAGGCAATCTGTTATTGGGTGCAGCGAGTCGCCATTTCTGCAGCAAAGCTCTTAAATCCAGACCTAGTTCCGCCCTGATAAGCCACAGGAAGTACCATATCATGGAATCGTAGAGCGTAGGACACGCGCTCTTGAAAATCGAAAAGAATTTTAAAATTGAACCACCACCAAGAACACAGTTTGTCCTCCCAACCGAGTGGCCGCCCGAGAGGGAGGCTGAACGCCTCTTCTGTGACTCTACGTAAGTCACAATCCTCTTTTACAGCCAAAATACGGCTCAAAATGAAGCCGTTGCCGAAGACTGCAGCATCCCTCAAAACCAAAAACTTCCCTAAAGCACAGTTTCCTTTCACATCCAACCACCGTTCAATATCTCATAGATGTTTGTCGGTAGAGTTTCATGTCAGGAATTGCAATACTCGGGATTTTCATTCATGTTATCATGTATAGAGGATTCGTTTTGTAGAAGACAGACGTTATTGAGGGGAGACCGCCTGTAGGACACCCGGTAGAAAGTACTTGCAACTCTCACAGTAAGTAGAATTTGCCTGCCCAGTGACGGCTTCATTAAAGGATGTATGCTGTCCTATACAGGGCTGGAAGTTCCAGAGTCATTTATTCAAGCTCTCTAGGTATGGGCCCTCTAATCTCGTTCCACTCCGCCTCCCAAGCCTAAGAGACCCTATGTGATACACCCCATTCATCCATCCTAGCGGCTGATCAATCGAAATCTCTATTGCCAAATGTTTATTCAACTTGATAACAAAACTCAAAAAGCTAAGCTTTTCTTAGGCTGTCCTCCATAGGTAAAGACCTTATATACATTAGAGGGGGGAGCGGGCCTAGTGATGATTGAGACAGATGTATTTAATGTTAGTTGACGTTTTCCGTAACTACGGGATGTTCGATTAGAGAATATCAAGAATAATTCACTCATAGAAGAGAACGCAGCCACTAAGAGTGCACGTCAATATTCTACTTTAGTAACTCGAGTATAGAACTTGTTTGCACGACCTACCTCAAGACGGCTGGCATTATCATCCGAGCCCGTATCATTCCGTGCTGAGAGCAAAACGTCCGCAAGATGCTTTTTCTTTTTCTGGACTTCGATAACATGCTGGATAAGACATCAGCAATTGTTCAGTAAGGGATTCATTCCTCCAAGGCTCATACTTCCTCCAAAGTTCCTCTCATGAAGAATCTGATCGTTGTAATTTCTTTCTTCTGTCCGATCCGGTGGATTCGTGCTAATGCCTGCTCCTCAACTGTCGGGTTCCTGTATCATATTTTTAGTGGAAAACCTGTGAAGTATTGATCAGAGCTCAAACCAGTGTGGCTCCATAAGGTATGCGCGAGATGCAACAGTCAACGTCAATCTAGATACCACGAGTCAGACCCAAGTCAACAGAAAAATGCGTTTGAGCCTACCCCACTGCCCCACAGGATAGAGTCAAGAGCATCACCTGGACGGATGAATCTTTTCTGAATTTATCCACAGAAGCTTGTCTGTCCTTCGGGGACAAGTTGCCGTCAAATCGAACTGTTGTTACGGAAGCGTGGCCAAGAGACGACTGTATCAGATCCAACGTCGATCTCCAATATGAAAAGACAACGCTAAAATCGGTGATCAGACAATAGCTCTAAGAACGGCCTGAGACCACTCACCATTTGATGTCTTTTTCGAGAGCTTTTACTTCTGCCACTAGGGCCGAAATCTTTGTTGGCAGTGCCTCTGGATGAAGCGATACGCCTGATGCAAGTCCTACCTGATTAGCAGAGTCATTGACGGAGACTCGGGCCATGGGGCACTGGGGGGTGTGTCCGCAGCTCAATTCAACTAAACGGCTGGCCCCATTGCCTGTACATCCAGCGCATATAAATTTTGCGCAACGAGAGAATAGCGGCGAACACAGCGTGTTCGTTTCGGCAATAATGCTCTCAGTTGCGTCGAGTGTGAGTTTGCACAAGCAACAAGAAACATCGCCGAACTCTCGCTGAGAGTCAAATGCTTGCTGAGCATGATTATCCCAATCATCTATCTGCAATTTTGTCTTTCTCGACTGTCCTGACGGATGGTAATGCGATCCAAGATTACAGATCATACGGAGTGCATCGATCTGCTGAAGTGCATTGGCGTAAGCACTGGAAGTGTCCGATGAGTATAACGCCTCGTCAATACGCTTAATGGCACGTTCCTTCGCCTCCCTGTAGGTGGAAAGCTCAGCGGGGCTGAAATCGAGGGGGCAAAGTAGGTTGTGTCGAGGAGGAAGATCTATGGTCGTCTTTGGTCGTCTCAAAACCAAGCATCTCATTAAACGTTTGAGCCGTTTGACTGCTTCTTCAAGATCGCCAGCCTTCCATAACTGCCCAATGTCGCTATCAAACTGCTTAGCATCGCCGTAAGGGTATGGTCGGAGGAATTTAAGCAAGGTTGCCAAGTCGCCGAGTCGGTTTTGCAAAGGTGTGCCCGTCACTGCCCAACGCGAGTCTGCTTCAAGAGCGCATATTGCTCTCGCCAGCTGTGAAGAACCATTTCGAATAACATGTGCTGAGGGACTGTTAGAAGTAACGGCAGCATACAGGACATAGGTACAAAATGGGACATACCTTCATCCAGAATGACCCTTCTCCATGAGTCGCGAAATAGCACCGAGCGTTGCAAGTCCACGTGTTTCCTCCACTCTGACGAGAGAGTTTGATAAGTCGTCAGGACAATATCACAATCACTCAGTGAGTCAGTAGAGCTGAGTCGCAATTTCCCGTAGTGGCACCGCCACTTCAAGGCCCCTTCATGTACATGCCTATCATATAGTCAGCACCAATGTAAGTTCTGCATTCGCGATCCATCGATTTACTCTGTCAGCTGCTCTTCCCACGCAGGTAATACTAGTAAGAGTCAGCTTGTGTTGCTATCCAGGGCTGAAATCAGACGTGGTCGACTCTTACATGAGAGAGGAACAACAATGAGCGTAAGGCACTTCCTAAACCTAGGAAATGAGATATCTGATTCCTCACGAAGCAGTCTCCGAGTCTCAAAAGAGCTATCAGCATCACTGGCTATCAGAGCTATCATCGTTAGGGTTTTGCCAAGCCCCATTGGGTCAGCGATGATTCCACCACAAAACTGGTTCGGAGGCTCCGTTTGGACCGCGTGCGAGATTTTGTTTACATAGCTGAGAATATTAGAAAGCAGCACTTGAACACGGCCGAGAGGATTGAATGCACCGAGATCCATGACTTGTTTCCGCCGTCTCCCAAATATCAGGCCAACTGCCATCGAATGCCCACCCCTTTTCTCTTCGAAGCATGAATGTCAATGCCTGCTTCTGGTGACTTTTCCATGGTTATCAGGTATTTAGCACCACTTTTATCTAAACACTCAGGCGTAACTCACCTGCCAAGTTGTGCCTTAATTGCCGCAGGCTGCGGTGTTTCATACAACGGTTCGCTAGTATTGAGGGCTTCTAGTAAATCATGCTCTTCAGGGAGGCCTTCCAATGGAACGGAGGTCGTCTGCTGATCAACTTGATCAAGGTCAAAGGTGTAAGGATATGACTCCCCGTCGAAGGGCCGAAGATTGTGCGGATTGCAATACAAAACATTGAGATCGCAACCTTTAGGGTCTTGCAAGTAGATGCCGTGATGCTGCACGTATTCGCCAACATTATCGAACAAATACATGGGACCGTACAAGATGATGGCTAAGCAAACCTTCTGCTGAGTCACATGGGCTCTTTTTTTTGGCACAGCACCTGAGCTTTGATCCTCCAGTGTACAAAAAACTTGGAGGGTTAAGGATGACTCCACAGTAAGACCTTGGACCATCCTCAGAGAATCCATGGTGACCTGCCCGCGAGTATTTGGATCATCCAACCCAGCAAAATCGCCCGAAGAATGGAGTCGGACCGGAACGAGGCTGGAGGTTCCGGTGCCTTTGAACGTGCAATTATCTGAAAGCTCAGCCGGAATTTCCGTGATCTGAAATCACAAGTGAGCAAGACTTGTGATACTGGTGGGGCTGGAGACATACCATGCCAAAGCATACCAGGTCTTGGTCGGAATCGAATAACGTAAGTTCAGAGCCCATAGCCAAGGCTAATTGCCCAGGATCGCTATTGAAGTTCTGTTCCGCTTCTTCAATCTCTGCGTCTTGCATGGCGGTAGAGGCATCCATACTAGAGAGGTAGGGAGGAGATAAAACATTATTGGGAGGAGAAGCGACGACGGCCGATGGTGGATTGAAAATGTTGAACCCCCACTGCAGGCTTTGCAATGTCGTGTGTTCGTCGTTCCTGGTGCTCAGTCCTGAGCGGCCGGGTTGGCTTAGTGCAGTTTGGCCGTCGTCATACTGGACGACCATGGTAGAGGGCAGCACGGGTACCTGGTTGGGGGCGACATATTGCCTCAGAGGTAATGAAATTGGCAGGCTAGGCTGTTGGTTGACGTTCCAAAAAGGCGGCCCCACGTTGATCGGAACCTGAGCTGTCTGAAGAATTGGTCGGCTCCAAGGATCTGGATAGGTGCGAGGGTCGAAAGCCTGTGTGCCTGGGTTTGTGATATTGAGGCCCGAAGTATAATGGTCATTGTATGTCGGCCGAAAGGAGGGATTCCCACCGTTCCGCGGATGGTAGTCCTTTCGTGTCCTCTTAGCCAGGGGCTGATCAGACGACGGATCTGGGGCCCCGCAATCTGGAAAGTACGCGGAGAAATCGGGATAGTAAACTGAAGGGTGGGAGGCCATGAACAGAACCGACGGTGGTTATCATAGTTGTAGACATCGGTTGAAGACAGCAGGCGGAAGACATTGTTAAGAATTTTCCTTGGACAGGCGTGGTGCCCATTCGCCACGGTTGCCGTCAAGGTTCAGTTACACGTGTAAGTTGCCGTGGCGGCCGCCTCGCAAGCTGCCTGGTAAACGAGCCACTGCGAGGCTTCACAAGCCACTTGCGCAGCAGAGCACCTCAAACTTCAGCTGGTGTATGAGGTCTGGGCGTCACTGGGTGACGCCTGATTACCCTTAGCTGGTAACAGCGGCCTTGGAGGACCAGGGGGTTTGTTATATAAAACGCGCAATTTCCGGGCCCTAGCGCCTTCAGTAACAGGGTCTTTTCAGGGGTGTTTTTGCGGGAGTTATCGAGCCAGTTACTCGTTTACGGGTGATGTATGAGGTCTATGGGCGTGCGAGCCCTCAGACTCCCAGACGCGTCTCTTACGGTCCGTAACGATGCGTACAAAGTTGCTGGGTAGCTGCTACGGCCATGGCTAGCCAGCTTGCCCTCCCACCTCCTGCTGCCCCTCGAAGGGAGCCAGCGGAGCCAATTGAGCCTGAATTGAAGCTGTCCAAGCTGTTGAAGCTGACTCTTATGGCTGCTAGGCCCCTTCCTGAAGCCGATGCGCTGTTGCGCACTGCYACYACCCTCATTCTGAGCGTAGACAGGGCCATGGACCGGCTCCTGAGCCTCCTGCCTACGGCCGCCTGGCCTCCTGCTCAGCTAGGCCCTGAGCCTGAGCCAGAGCCTGAGCCTGACCGGGCAGAGGATATTGCCATTCAGCAGCCCTGGACGAGGTTCTGGAGTACCATAGGACTCACAGGCCTCCTAATACAGCTAAAAACTATGAGCCAAAACAGAGAGAATGGAAGGTAAGTTGTGTCCTGCTTTGCTGTCTTTGTCCTTAGGCTTTAATTGATTGATCTCTTACCTTACAAGCATGATGTAAAAAGATAAGCTTTAAGGAGGGTAGCAAATACCTTCTAGGAGACTATGTAGACAAAGGCAAGTTACTACTTTTTATCAAGAACAAAGTGGCTAACTATGTTCTAAAACAAGGATGTTGTCTTGAGGCTGAAAAGTAACAATACAAAAGGAAAGCTAAATTGCCTTTGCCTTCTACCTTGTTATTCAAGTAAAGGAAAGGTTATACTAAAGTTATTCTTGTATTAGAAAGAGATAATAATAAATCTTATTCTAATCTAATGTTTATGTACAATATAGTTTAAGGTTATTATATAGCTATTAACAAGTTTTAAGCTTATTAAACCTTTTTAAACTTTCATTTAGTTAATCAACCTTAACAAGTAACTTTAATAACTTTAAAGACATTAATTACTTATGATTAATATTAATAATATAAAGCTGAATTTAAAGACTAGAGCATAATTATTATTAAGGATAAATATATAACTTTTCAAATCTTTAATCTTATTCAAAAGGTTTAGTAATAAAGCTTAAGTAAGAATTATATAAACTAATTATTTAAAACTTAACTTTACTTTCTTTTTGACAATTCTATATTATTAAGATTAAGTAATTACTTGTTTATAAAATTGTTAGACCTCTTTTCAATGTTATTATTAAACAAAGGCTTTAATAACATTGGTTAGTATTTAATTATAATTATAGACTAAGATAAGATTAACTAATATAATTATCTTGAATATAAAGTTACTTTATATTACTAAGATCATTGTTCTTACCTTATAAGTACTTTAATTATTTACTTCTTCTAATGATAACATTACTTAAAAGAGTTATTTCCTTGCTTTCATACAAGTTAAGATTAGTATAATATCAAAGTTCTAAAGAAGGATAATGCTTATTTAACTGAATCCTTAAGTAATAACATTATATTATTTTAAACTTAATGATTATATACTAAAGTAAGTATTAAAAGCTTAAAAATAATATATGTTAAGTATGTTTCAAGAGCTTGACTAGCTAAATTAAATAAGGTTTCAAAAGACTAGATCTGTTATAATAATTGTTAAAATGTTAATTAAATAATTAATTATTATTTAACTACTTTATTATATGCATTCATATGTAGTATTACTGATTTTAGCCTAGAATAAGCATTAAGTTACTTTTTACTATAAGAAACTATATAACCTTTATCCTTTCTTTTAAGCTAAATCTAGCTTAATATTAACTATTAACAAGTAGTTTACATAAAGAGGTTAAATGTTATAGAATAAGTAAAGTTGAATTTGATAGTTAAAAGGTTTTTAAAACTTATACAAAGGTTATAATTTATATTCTTATAAATACATATAAATTAACTTGTTAATAAGTTGTAAAAGTACTTATTAGTTACTTGTAAAGTTAAAACTAAAAGTTAATGTTTTACATATAAGATTTAATACTTTAATGTATAGAATTCTTAAGACATCTTATATTTAAAGACTTTGTCTTTTAGACTTCTAAATATAAAGTGTTTAAGCTTAAGGTTAAAAAGGCCCTTGTTATAATTGTAAAACAAGACCTTTATATTATTACCATTTAAAAGGCTATTCTTATTGTTAATAATTATTTATAAACAATAACAAGTGTTATTTAGAATAGTTAAACTACTTATGCTTAAGCCTTTTACTCATTAGAAGAGCTTCTTATTATTTGAATTGAGTAAAGAATAAAGAGAATTACAAATATCCTTAATAAATTTATTAAAGGTAGTTTTCACTTTATACTTAAAGGCTATTAAGTAGCTCTTATGATAAGAGCTTTCTCCTTGCTTAATAAGCTTGTTATACTACTTGTTACAACCTTAGCAAAGGTTGTTGAAATGTTATTGTTATAATATTATATATCCTAAACTAGACTGGCCGGACCGTTGCATTGGACTGTGGTCCGTCCGGACGAGACCGTAAGCCACACGGTTCGGTCTCAAGGTTTTGAGACGAACGTGAAACGGTCCCCACTTTTGTTGTCAGACCAGACCGTAGTCTCACGGTCTGGTCTCAAAATTTTAATCTCAGACCGTAGACCGTACGGTCTGGACCGTGAGACCGTAACGCTAGACCGTAACGGTAATATAACCTAAATTGGAAATAAGCTTTACCTGATTAAGGAATATTAGCGTCAGACCGTACAGTCTGGCTGGACCAGACCGTGGAGACCAGACCGTACGGTCTGACACTAATATTCAGTCCCCACATTTGTTGTCGGACCAGACCGTAGTCTCACGGTCTGGTCTTAAAATTTTAGCTTCAGACCGTAGACCGTACGGTCTGGTCTCAAAATTTTGGCTTCAGACCGTGGTCTGTACAGTCCAGACTGTACAGACCACGGTCTCGAAACGGTCCTTACAAAACCCACGGTCTGGTCCGGTCTGGACCGATCGGCCAGTCTATAAGTCACTAGATAGCTAAGGGTAAGGTAAATGTTCAAGGACAGCAGAAACATATGATACAAGCAACTAAGTCAAGGATAAGATCTAATAATGTATTTAGGTTGAACATAAGGAGTCTACTCTTATGTTCTTACAATGTACTTATATAGATAATGAAATCCAACTAGACCTACTAGACCTTATAAGTTCTATAGATCTATAGACCTTTTAAACTCCTTAAGTCCTCCAAGTCTTAATCATGTTACATGATCATTAAGTTCTTTATATATACTCTGCTGTGTATCAAGCCTCAGGCTTACACTAATCACTTGTTAAGTAAAACTTATAACATTATCCTCTTTTTGTACTAATGTTACTTTAACACTTAACTTATCATCATGAACATCCTCTTTACTTGTTAATCTATTCCTCCTTTCAACATATCATCAAAATACTTTTGTTTTGACAATATTGTTCTAAAAGAAAAAGGAAGATCAAGAAAATACCAAGAATTATTAGACTTAAAGGATTATATAATAAAGTATAATATAAAGATGTCTTCTTATGGTTTTTGCACATAAAACAGTTTGACTTACTTGATGGTTTCTGAATTTAACCATTATAATAAATATATTCAATAAAGATATAAGTACAAGATTGAGGGTATTCTTATAACTTTCTAAAAGACCTTTGACAAGGAGGAGGCTTATCTTGAAGCTGAGGAGAAGAAGGCTGCTTAAGTTATAACTAAGAACATAACTTGTTTTACTTGTCTTTATAAACAAAAGAAGTTCTTTTATAAACATACTAATAAAATGATTTATCATAAACTTTCTTCTTTGGACAAGTTAAACATTATAAAAGAGAAAAAAANGACAAGAGAAGTTATTTAAAGAATTGTGTTTTGTCTTTGTAAGTAAAGCTTTTTCCTTTGTTGTTAACTTTTTTNCTTTTTAACTTTATAATTCTATTGCTTAGAAATCCATTTTAAAATAAGTTTAGTGATATACTTTTAATAACTCCTTATAACTTATAAGATTAAAAGTAAGTTCTTATCCATTCTTACTTTTTNAAGTATCTTATTTATTTGACTAAGTATTGTAGCTTTTTATAATACATCTTATGATTAATGATTTTCTTAACTTTATATTCTCTTTCTAAATTAACTTCCTTTAATATTAATATTTAAGTGTTTTTAAGTGTTAGTTTAAGAAGTAAAACATAGAAAACAAGATATATCTTAATTATTATTAGTAATTTCAATTTATATATTAAAGGTTTATAAACTTTTTTT
>NCSJ02000564.1:0-16927 GCA_002812745.2 Scytalidium lignicola | reverse complement strand
TATAAATTAATCCTTATTATTGCAGATAAAACTTCGATATTATCAAATATATATTTGATTGAATTTTGTAATTTTNGCTTAAAAATTAAGTTGAAATGGGGTGCTATTGCCTGAAAAGAAACCGATACCGGCGATTTTGGGTGGATTTAGGTATGTTGCGGGTGGATTTAAGTATCCCCTTTAAATTCTACTTGATGAAGGATAAAGCACAGCTTATACCCTTTGGTCACTGATATGTTAACAGATAGTAATGATGAAACAGGACATGCTCCTCTTTAAAGATAAAATAAACTACAAAGGCCCTAACGGCAACGGTTTTCGCGCCCACACCGATGCTCCGGCTTATGATCACATTGGAAAGATCAACCACATTACAGCAAACATCTGCGTCGACGAATCGACCAAAGCAAATGGCTGGCTCGAGGTTGTCCCAGGCTCACACAATACAGAGATTG
Source organism: Scytalidium lignicola (assembly GCA_002812745.2). NCBI lineage: Eukaryota > Fungi > Ascomycota > Leotiomycetes > Scytalidium > Scytalidium lignicola. Next base: position 16,472 of record NCSJ02000564.1, on the reverse strand, counting down.
AACTTGTCAATGGAGGCCCTATCTCGCCAGAATGGGAGAAGAGTCACGACTGGGTGCCAGTGCCAATGCAACCAGGTAGGATCCATATTATAGGTATAGATTTCTAGTTGACTTTGCACTCTGATACATTACAGGCGACATTCTTTTCTTTGGTTCTCATCTTGCCCACCGCTCTGGGCCAAATCGCACAAACACCTTCCGCACTATGATATATGCCACGTATCACTCTACAGCAGATGGGTTGGATTTACGGGAGAAGTACTATCAGCATAGACGTATAGCATTCCCGCCAGATCATGGTGAGTCTATCGAGTTCCCATCATAATTAAAGTTCTCTGTTGATTCAGTGCTTTAGAGAGAAAACCCGAGGAGGACTATGAGGCAGGCTGGAAGAGATATGGCTTTGCTGCACCTTTTGCACCGAAAGCAAAGGCTACTGGGTTAAGTCGTGTCGAGAGACCCTCTGTGAAGGTCTAGATCGTTTGCTTTGGCTCAGTGAGGGTTTACAGGGAGTTAACACTATCTTAACACAATGTTAGCGGGTGTGAAAGCGAATATATATGGGTATAAGCGGTCAGCGATTGGGAATTCTCTTTTGCAACGTCTAACACACAATAATTCCGATATGTAGAACTGAATAAACTAAGTTTTGGGGAACGGATCATTTATTATATATTCGAACGTTACTGACCAATAGTTATTTTCGGTTCTAAATACATATATCTATCTCACTTCGCTCTCACTTTTTGCTTAGGTCAAATGAGAATATATTGTAAACATATACAGTGCAGAATATCACACTCTATTGTTCTAGAACCAGTCTGCAGTTCAAAAGTTACTGACTTATTAATGTCCAAGATTACAACAATCCTGTCTGCCTATTTAGCACGTGGTGGAAGACCACCTCTGATTCGCCCGGGGAGGCATTTTGGGGAAGTTGATACGGCTGAGTCATCAAACCCCGTAGTTTTCTTGCAACATCACGAATAATAAATGTCAGAACACTATCGGCTCACTTTGGTAGCCAGGTATAACCAACTATCGTCACGCTTTTATCTGGCCCAGGGGTAAGAACTCCTATCTTGGTTCTAGAGTTACCTATACTCAAAATCTGGGACATCCTTAACGAAGGACTCTGCATGGGTCGCCTAGCATGTAATTGAGCTTCCGTCGTATTTTGCGTCTCGTTGGAGTTCAAATATTCGGAACACCTCTTAATCCTAGTTCTCTTATAACTACATACCTAAATCAACTCCATATCCACCTCAGTAATGGCTTTGTCATCGGCGGCAATGGCTCTACGGGACTCTTTCGGTGACAGAAGAGTCCCGGATATTTCCCGGAAGATCACAGCCTGTGTAGCATGTCGTAAACAAAAGGTAAGGGCAACCAACTATTGGCATACTCAATACTAACGTCGTGGGTTAGATAAAATGCCATATGAATGGTCTAAATCCACCATGTACTCGCTGCAAAGCTCGGGGGCTTTCGTGTACGGTGAACAAGAGTCTTCAAATGCTTTTAGAGAACGATGTTGAGTAAGTAAAGTACATCCTCCATACTCTATGTAGTATAATCAGAGGTACTAACCATAATCTCAGATGGAAAGAAAACATGGAGCAGAGATTAAGGAAACTTGAAGAGGCTTGTAGACAAGGCACAAACCAGCAAGACCACTTTACCCCATCGATCTCAGAATCTCAGACCTCATCCTCAGCAGTTCCACAGAGCAATAGAGACCCAAGCTCTCCTGAGTCTACTTCATTACCTCAAAGATCCGAAAATTCGGGCGAAGTTTCGTTGAATCTCTCATGCAACCTTGGCTCCTTCCCAGGATCATCTATAGTAAGCCTCACGTTTACCGAGAATGGAGCACACTCTCTTTACAGGCCAGATCTGATCAGTTCTGGCTTAATCTCTCTCGAAGCCGCCGAGGAATACTTTAAAGTTTATCATAAATCTATGGACACTTGCGTAGGTCGAATTCTAGGAGAAGATGACTGCCTCGCCAATATCCGAGCTCGATCTTCACTTCTAACAGTTGCAATCTGCACTGTAGGTTCCCTCCGTGTAGATTTAGTAGGCCATCAAAAGTGTTATGATGCCTTTATCAAGGAAGTGTCAAGCAGACTATTTTCAAGAAACCATAGCTTCGACGATGTCCGTGCTCTTTGTATTGGGGCATTTTGGATGAACAAGGTCTCCTCAACACTTATTGGATTAGGTATGTTCATAATTTAAAACGGTCTATTATTTGTAAAGTTGTGGCAATTAATATTTTAAATAGCTGTTCGTATGGCAACTGACCTGAATCTACATCGGTGTATTACGAAAATGCCGCACGTCAAACGGGAATGTTACGAGCGCACCCGCCTATACTTTCTGGTTTACATATGTGATCATCATTGCTCTCTCATTTACGGTAAACCACCAATGACACGAGAGTTCCGGTCATTGAAAAGCCCTAGAGCTTTCCTGGAAAGCAAGCTTTGCATCCCGGATGATGAGAAACTCGTCAGCGAAGTCGAGCTCTGGTCAATTAGCAGTCGTGTATTCGATATCTTTGGAGCAGATACAGAAGCTACTATTGCCACTGACAGAATAGCTGAACTAGATTCTCTCAACCGCTCCTTTGATCTCTGCCGCTCAGCCGTTCTAGGTGCTATGACAATGGATGAAGGTCCAGGAGACTTTTCTGAACAGCTCTTTGACCTTCATTTTCACTGTGCAAAACTATATCTTTTCTCGCACACATTTAGAGGTTCTTCGCAAAAATCAGCCAGGTCATCGGCAACTTCCCATAGAATGGAGAAGTTCGAACGCTGCGGCCTTGAAAGTGCCTTAGCCATCGTTCGATCCGTCGCTTGTGGAAACTGTTGAATGGTAGCCTACCGCCGCCTACAGGCAACCACTGTAGAGCTGTAATACGGCACGTAATATGGCCGTATTACAGGGGCCTACCGGCCCCTATATAAGTGGCCATACTTGCCCACTGTACAGTAGTTAATTTAGTAGTCAATTTATATATATTCTATGGGAACCTATTACGATCGGCATATGTAACCTGTTCAATAGAAACATCCATCACAGAGCACGTCTTCATCCGCAGCTGCATCTTCTTCCTGCAAAGTATCACTCCCGCTAGCCTCCTCTACTGTCTTCTCCTCATTTTCCCTTTGCCAACTGCACTCTCCGTCTACTGTCTCCCTTTCTACATCGAGGTCTAGCCTGTGGCCGAAGCAGTCGTGTTGGATCATGCGAGAAAGTAACAGACCAGACCCAATCTCTATGGCCTTCGAGTGTTTACAGGCATTTGCCACTATTTGTAGGGCAGACCTATATCCACTTGCATTTTACCTAAATCCACTTGCGACCGGCCGGTACCGGACAAACCCTCAGGCACCACACCACCTCGCGCTCCCATACAATTTTGTACTGTACGAAGAGGCTGAGCAATGAAGTTTATTTAATTAAATCTAGCCCACTAATACGATTTTTTGTGATCAAATCTACGGCTTTAATTACGTCATAACCTCAATACAATCTTGTGTTTCCTGTGATTCTTCCTCCTCTATTTCTACTGCCTCCACACTCTTACCACTTTGAATTGCCAGGTTAGCTAATACAGCTGTCTCTTCAATTGAATCTGTATGGTAAATTGACGATATTCCAACTTGATAACCCCTTTCACGTGCTATCCCAGGCTCATAAGTATCACCAATATTATTAATTCTCTGAAGGCCAATTTTGGTAGCTACACGGCCAAACCTAGTAATATATTGCTGGCGGTTTGGTATAGCCTTTTGCTGAACAAGTGCAAGTGCTTCAACAACTATTTCTAATATTGCAGGACATGTCCTTGGAACTGGAGTTTCCATAATTGGTGGAGCTGAGCTAGTTGGGAGTTCAAAAGCTGAAGGTAAACGCCGTGTACTAGATGTTGAATTGGAGCTTTTACTTCTACCAAGGGCTCCTTTTGGCCGTCCTTTACCTCGAACAGTTTAAAGGTTTAACACAGGCCCCTGAATGTTATGATTGGTTATAATACCTTCAAGTTGCCTGTCATAATACCAATAAGCGTGTATATCTTCTAGAAAGATCACATCTCCGGTTTGTTGACGTTTCCATATACTATGGTAACAAGGAAGGCCCATAGAAGTCTGAATTGTACAATCATACCCTTCAGGAGATATTATAACATTATCTCTAAGGATTTTAGCTTGTTCAACTAAAATCTTTTGAAGTGTATAGTCATAAACTTGACCAATAACTGTAGCAAAAAGTGGTATATTGATATGGTGTTTAATTCGAAGTTGTTCTTGAGTTGTAGTTGTTGATATTCCTCTTTGTTGAACACTCCAAAATAAGATTAATTTGTCAAACACATCGTTAAGGTCTCCATTTCCACGTTACAAATATAACTTTAGAGTACTATGATACCTTTCAATTGGAGAGGTTACTACTACCCCAAAATGACAATGCTGATTAATCTAATAGCGTACTAGCTTCTCTTTCCATGGAATTAACCATGTATTCTCTGCATATTAAACCACTACATCAGGGAAAGTGCGAAGTTTAGTAAGATTAGATGAATAAGCTTTTTCAGTTTCAGATTCAAGGACTGCCCTTTATACTTTCATGAATTCCTAAAAGGTAGAATGTCTTCGCCAGATACTATTCTCCTTAATTGCAGGTGGAAAAAACCTTTTGGTTTTAGCTAATATATTCATATTAACATGCTACTTACAAAGAATATGATAGGAATTAAGAAAGTGTAAATCAATACTTTTATTAGAGTTAATTCTCTATTAGTTACAATAGAAAGTGGCTTTAGAATAGAGTACTTATTCATCACTTCTTTAAGTTGTCTCATAACCTAATTGTATAATTCTTCAGTCTTATTGGAGAGAAATGCTAGCCTGATTTGTAATACTTTATTTTTACTAGTAATAACACATATATTGAAGAGTAGCATATTGAATTGGTTGGTTTTATAAGTGCAATCTATAAGGAGAATGTCAGGATTTTGTTGATATGTGGTTATTATGGTAAGGTCCATATAAAACAACTGAATAAGGTTATTGTTTATGTTGGTAGTATATACTTTACAAGAGTCCTTTTACTTGAGTTTCCACCTAATTTGTTAGTAAATAATAGATCGAGGAATATGACAAAACATACAATAACCATTAAATCAATGTCCTACTACCCAAATCTTTCAATCTTGCTTTCTGTGTAATATTGGTTATATCACTAGACTTCAAGAGGGCGCTTAGTTACTGGAGAGTAATTGAATCGATTATTTGGCTGTTTTTCATGCCCACATACATATTAGCTACAATATGAGCTTTTTGTTCAGCACTTAAAGCGCTTACTCTATGCTGAGGATAAGCTATAACTAGGTTGGCAGGGTGATTATAAGTAAGTTCTAGCACTTTCAACCTCCAATTATCACTTTCTAGCGTAGTAATCATTTTTATCTTGCAATTGCACTTCTTAGAGCTTCCTTTGCGCTGTTTAGAAGTATGAACTTCACTCCTTTTGCCTTTGGATTGATAACTTCCAAACCGAGCACATATGAATACTACTCTATGGCCATTGCTATCGCGTTTGGTAAAGGCATAGCTATTTTCACAGCCCCAAGCTTGAATTGAAGCTTTCAAAGCTTCTAGATCAGGGTGTAAACCTTCTAGGAGAGCAAGGCCACTTGAAAATGCCATTTTAGAGCTAAAACAAAGTGATAAAGGTAGTTAAAAGCTTTCAATTGCAATAAGTACAATTATCTACGCAATAATTACAATGCATTATTAGTGTGCCCTAAACCTCCTACAAGTCTCAATTCTGTATGCCTATGTCTCAGCGTATATCTAGGTTACTAATAAAATATATAGGGAAAAGTTTACCGAGGAGGCACCGGTACCGGCCGGTCGCAAGTGGATTTAGGTAAAATGCAAGTGGATATAGGTCTGCCCTATTTGTATCCCAGATCTTGTTGGGCTCTAATTAAAGGACACATGTATGTCTCGGCTCCCGAGCAGCATTGGCTTTACTAACTGTGCCACGGGTGTACCTTCGTAGGTGCCAAGCTGAAGCCCACGAGGCTGATCCAGCCAGCACACCCAAGTTATCCACTTCAACGCGTTCTAAGTGGATCCCAATAGAGCCTGGATTTGATCGACGGCGACGCGTTCAGCCCAGAGCAAATCCTGATATAGATGTTACGATCCTCTCAAAGAATTAAGAACTGTTATCTTTGATTTTCATCTGTTTCACACTCTTTTAAAATTATCAATCAGCATTATTCCAGGTTTCAATTGCGTTTGAAGGCATTTATGCACTGGACATTAAACCTGAACTTCATCCACATAGCCCACAACCCTGCCGCTGGGCAGGAACCCCAAAATTCACGAAACATTGCAGAACTTTCATATACATATTAGCACACCTGAGAAGCTGGAATTGACGATTACCTTTTCCCCACAGAAAGTCTGATAACTAATGTCTTTGTCGTCTGAGCCATTTCTTTGGTTTCCAAGCTCGAGTTCATAATTGTTACTGTCTTAATCCGAAGAATGGATTCCTATCAGCAAATGCAAGTTTCCCCAATAGAATCAGGAAATCACAGTTTATCAAAAATGAAGGAGACTGCGAAGCCACAAGACTGAAATTCGCCATCGTAAGTTTTGTGTCCAATCACATCATAAACATAACTCATATCTGATAGCCAAAAAACAACACAAAGCCCGAAATCCTTAAATTTCAAATATCAAGAGGGGAATTCATTTATTAAAGGCGTCTTTTATTTTCGGAATACGTTTGCAATAAAGCCTTGTGCACAGTAATCTATCTTAGGAAGATCATGGTTAACTCTAAGGTTTCTAGAAGTTACACTTGCCACTCTCACAAATAGCCGAAACCAAAGTCCTAGGATTTCACTTGATTTAGAGCTAACATCAAAAAGCTAGCTAAGCAACCTTAGTTATAGTCTAGCAAACAGTTGTAAGGATGTCACCAGGAAGAGTTTACAGGTAACGAGTCCGAACAGGAGGTTAAGAGAAGCTCAGATTTATGCTTTATTCAGATCAGATCCACCAACACCTCCTTCAACAACAATACTAAAGACGGTTGTCATAGTTGCTCTTAGTGTAAAGTAAGTGATTTCAGATTGCCAGAGCATTAAGTCTTTACACCGCACAAGAAGTAGGAGTTTACCTAATAGTCCATTAGTATTACTAGCTCCTGCTGCTTAAACAGCATCTAACTGCCTATNAAAAAAGGAAAACTTACAATATCAATATAAAGAAGAAAGTAACCAGACTAGTAAAAAAAAAATTAAAAAAAAAAAGATCCAGGCTTACAACTGAAATATCCCGCTGGTGGCGGAAATAGGATCCATTTTCGTTGTCTGCGAGCTTCTTCATTAGGGCAAGGTGTAGGTTGTATAACGATAATTTCATGCAATGTAAGAGCGATAGTAACGGGAAGGCTGAGCTGGACTGTTTGAAGAAGGAAAGGAGAGTTACTAGACGTGCCAGGAGAGCTTTGGAAACGGTGAATCCCTGGAGGTCGGAAATGACACTAGGACCTTAGGTAGATGCAGCATCAGGCACTAGCGTATAGTCACGTGTGGAATTCTGTTACAATCACTTTATTAATATTATACTTAAATAAATTGCCAAAGTCAAATTACGAAAAGAAAACCTTGTAATAGTAATGGTGGTAGTGGTGGTGGTGGTAAAATAGCAACATTGGATTTCCTAATTTAGGGGACAGAATTCGCTTGCATGCAGGGGGTGGGCGAGCTTTTTCTTGCAACCCCTTACGTACAAGGTGTTTTAACATTGTAGCTGCTTCGACCACCCGAAGTGCAGGTCTGTTTCTCGTAAGTTACCAAGGGGAGGTGATGTGATAGACATACGGGAAGGGAAAGGCAATACGGTTGACCTAAACTACATCGAAAGTTACCACAGTATGCTCATGATATGGGATGTTACCCTTTGACATTTCTGGTACGGCTCTACTAAGGACAGGGGAGGGAGTCCCCAGCCTGTGTTGAGTACCAATCCTGCGAGCTTCATCGACGCCCTGAGAAGCAGAGATGGAGGGGAGCCAACGAGTGGTGTCGGGCAGATGGCCAGAAAGACGCATGATTGATTGGCGGTTGACTGGTGGTCCCTATTAGTTCGAGATTGATGGAGTCATCTCTCTTTCTCCTAGTTCCTCTTCTATCCCGCAATCCCTTTTTTTTCCATGGTCAGTTAAATGCCATCTTCGCCGCAACCGGCTACTAAGGGACTGCTAGGTAAGCACCCATTTCTTATACAATGTAAAGACCTAATACTCTAACGATCTGAAATTATCTGACCTGCACCAAGAGTAGCTGTGGGAACCGTCCCCTGTGTTGCTGCTGAAGGTGTTGGCGAATCTGATCTGAATAGGAGATGAATCTAGGCTGCTCTTGGACTCCCGTTCAGACTCGTTACAGGCGAACTCTTCCTGGTGACGCTCCTATAACTGTTTACCTGGCTATAATCGTGACTCTTCGGCTGACTCTTTGACGCTGGCTCCAAATCGAGCAGAATCTCAGGACTTGGACTTCTGCTAGATGTGGGACTTTAGAGTCGGTGATGACTTCTTTAGGAAAGACTGCCGCTTTTTTGAGCAGCTCCTTTTGTCCTTCATGGGCTTTAAGCGCTAGATAGAGGAAATGTGTAGCGAATCTCGCGCTGATGTTACACACTGCATAAAGTAAAGCATCCACCCTAGCCCGATTCTCCTAGAATCGAGATTCCGCGGTACTTGGGACGAAAGTCTCTGGGGGAATCTGGGGCCAGTTGCGAATTACCGGTAGATGCCGGGGTCAGAGTCAAAGCGAAGTCTAGCGCTGACGGGGAACCTGGAAGAAGGTTGGGGGCGGCAGGCTAGCTAGCTGAGGGTCTGCATAGGGACACAGTGACGATTGAAAGAAGGATGGCGGCAGTGAAATACCGGTGGTCTGAAACATGGCTGCCCCGGCGATTGGGTTCACACGAGCAGGCAGTGGAAGAGAGGATCAAGGTATCCCAACAGAGGCAACCAGTTCAAAATGAGTGAGAGATGCATGGATGGACTGACGAATCGCTGCTTGTCTACCCAATTGCGATGCATCTGTCGTTTTCCCCGTTGTCTCACTGGCCAAATCATGAGCTTCTTTACCGTGATGCAAATATTCCGTCTCAGCCCCCAATTAAGTCAATGTCTGCAAGTCAAAACATGGAGATGCACGAGGACATGCGACCCGTTGGTCTGACTCCTGAGTAGAGCAATTCCCGAGGAAGGCTGGTCACCCGCCTTCCCCCTCATGCATGCCTCTCAAGTACCATTAAGAGACAGCGCTTGATGGCTTGAAAGAATTTGCATTTCTTGGCGTCAGTGCGCAATCTCGTGAGCATCGTGTAACACTCAATCATCACCGAGTCCCAGGGACCTGGGAATTGCAACGCTGGGGGATCTACCGCGTACTAAAAACAGACACAGCTCCACCACGCCATCAGTTGTGGGACCCCGACCTTCCCCAAGATCGGCTACCAAGTAGGCCAATCGTGTAAATAACTACACTTCTAGCCAGGCTGCGTACGCAACAGCCGTAACAGTAGTCTGCGAGAAATCAACCCAAAGACGGATTCTCTTCGACTTGATCATCTCCGCGGCACCATCATGGATCCTCTTCCACCGATCACGGTTCTGGGAAATCGGGTCACCAACCACCTGAGACTGTGGCACTTGGCCACTCTGCGCCATGCGGGATATAGTTCCTATTTCAACCCTCCCTAGCTCGGGTTGCTCTGTGGCGAAGGATTCGCGTCAGCTTAAATGGCCAAGCATTGACTCAGGAGGACCCTGACCCTGACGGGATCGATAGCTTTCCCATCCCGTCTGGACCTGCAGAACACTAGAGGAAATGCCTCTAGTCCTGGTGTAGCCGGCTTTGTGCCTTGATACGTTCGGGTGCCTCCGGGAAATCCAGGCTATCGGTTGTTGAAGATAGCTCTCGGCACTGACTATCTTCCCCTTCTCCTGGAACGTTCTAAGCATAAATGCCCAGTAGATGGCGTGAACCAACCTTGACCCACAAAATAGAGTGCTACGAAGTGCATGATCTAGGGATACAAGTACTGGAGTGGGCCTTCCTCTCGACCAACGCCAATCGCCGCATTCCATCAGGATCAGCAACATCGAAGTTAACTCTTCTTGGGAGATAATAGTTCACAATTCGAGCTATCACAGCTCTCGTGAGCTAGAAAGATGGACAACGGCCCTGTTGACACGTCCCGCCAACGGTCTATGGCTATCACAGCGATTGTGACAACTGTGATAGCAGGTGTGTGTTCCTTGGATCTTATGGTTTATTTCACATTAATGATTCGTTGCTGAAAGAATATTATTATTATAGGTATTGCTACGATTTTACGTATTCTGGCAAGAAGCCTCATCGTGAGAAGGATGGGTTGGGATGACTGGTTAATGCTGATTGGCATGGTAAGTTATCGCTTTGATTACATATGGTTAAGCATAGCTCAATTTGGATAATCGAGATTAATTGATATTGAGCAGATTTTTGTGGCCGGATATCTTTTTGAGATCTTGTATAGTATACATTTTGGCTTAGGCCTCCACAGCGCTAATGTCAACCCAAAGAACATCGAGCTTCTTTTAAAGGTATTACTGCTTTGCCATTCCGGTATTGTCATATCGCAGACAGGAAACTGAATTTAGCTAGCTTAACCTTGGCATAGAGGCAATCTATCCTGTGATTGTTGCTTTTATCAAATTATCTATTTTATTTTTCTATCTTAGACTAGGTCAGTCCCCTAGAATCCAAACCATGCAGATGAACTAGATATTTACCGAAACATCAGTATCCATAGAGGGATTTTTCCGGACTGCTGTCAAAATCACCATTGGTTTCTTAACTATTTTTGCTATCCAGAGCGAAATTAGCACATTGGCACAGTGCATCCCTTTCCGTAAAATCTATGATATTACTGGAACTGTGGAAGGTACATGCATCAACACGACCGCATACTTCTATTGTATGTCTCAATTCTCCCAATCCACTCCATTAATAAATTGCGGGAATTAGCATGACTAATAATAGCTGTAGTTCTTGCATCTTGCAACGTTATCTTAGATATCTGGATTTTAGTCCTACCAATTAAGACAATAATGGATATCAAACGACCAAGAAAGGAAAAACTTGTCCTATTTACAGTTTTCGGTGCTGGTGCATTTTCTTGTATATCCGGGTAGGTTCTAGGGCATGAACTAGCAGAAAGCTTAATCTATTAAATAATAGACCTCCCTGCTGACTATAGCGGACTATATAGCATTGTTCGTCTTTACACAATTGGAAAGTTTACATATTCCAAGGACCCTTTCTATGACGCGATTCCGATCAACATCTGGTCATTTGTTGAAATTAGCACTGCTATTGTCTGTGCCTCAGCGCCAGCCATGAAACCCCTTTTCACACCCGGCAAGCACTCGTCAAGCACAAATTCAGGCTCAACACCATTCTCCCAGCGCTATCGCACTCACAACAGTATTCCACTGAGCGGCACTGAGCCACGACCAAAACTAGGCAATAGTGTAGAGGCACATATCTACTCAGTCAAGACCAAAGGACGAACAGGGAGCCAGGAGCGGATCGTGCCAACAGGTATTGAATACCAGCGAGAGTTTAGCGTGCAGGAAGAATATATTGAGATGACGCCGACACAGAAGAAGAAAACAGAGGACGAAATGACGGATTCGTCATCAAAGTGAATAATCCTTATCTCTTTACATTTAATTTTCTACACTTGGTTTTTTGTCTTCATCAATACACTCTATAACTATATTTGTTCTTTTACTCTTATTGTGGTAAAGTACATGAAGCAAATATGTTTTTGTGTAAAAGCGAGTTTCCATTGAACCTGGTGGGTGGATTCATTTGGGGAAAAAAGCACCTCTTGGGTAATGTGGGAGGTTTGGTGCTTGGTGCTAGGTGCTTGGCGGATTAGTTGTCAAGGCCGGCGGAGTTAATTTCGTACATGTGCAACAGCATAGCTAGATGATGTTACTCTTTTTTTTTATGGAGAGGGATAATACATCTATGTTAGTACCCTGCAAAATAATCTGCGAAACGATACAAAGGCAGCAGAGAATAGTAGATCTGTTGAACTAGAGTAAAGAGCATGAATTACCTAAATTAATTACTTGGATAGATACTTGCCTCAATTCTTCGAGCTGCAAATATTTCTAGAAACTTTGTGAAACTGTGCCTCTTTCTATTAAGATCTACGTGTACAACCAGAGATCCAATTGCGAGGTCGAGAGAGAGAGAGGGAGAGATAAGGTTTGTTGATGGTGAGGAAACGGGCGGGTTACATTCTGTCCGGATCGTGTCGATCACTGTCGTTCAGGGGTATTGGGGCTGTGACGTATCATTTTTGAGACACGTGTTCTTTCTTTCTTTTTGTGCCGTTATCTCCCTTTGCTTCTTTCACACATGCCAATGCAATGGTTTCAAAGTGTGCAACGGTGCATGGGATGCTTATTTTTCCTTGGTAGATGTTGCAGGTGGCGATTTTGCTCATTTTGCGGTAAATTTCAGAGGTGGATTCACCACTCCGTACTCCCACCGTGTCATCTGTTTGGCTAGTGAAATAATATAAATGAAGGGAATACTTAAATCGACTCTAAATCGCTGGTGTCGGACACGCTCGGACTACTACTCCCCATAATAATTTGTTAGTAATCTGACTATCCTGCCATGTCCTGTAATTAAACGCTAAACGCATTATTCTATAATGTGTTCTGTTATATTAATCTTATACTGTAGTACGAAATTAAAGTTATTTACAATCATTTTAAAGACAACTTTTACTTGAAATAACTACTTAAAATCCATCTTCATGTAACTTTACTCCTCCAGAAGTGTTATACACTGATCTACCTATTAACAAGATGGCCCGCCGGTGTAGCAGCACCGGCACCCATGCCTATTTCCGGCAATTTTCTCGCCCATTCGGCACCCACGCTAGTCTAATTCAGTGCTGATGACGTGCAATCTCTTATAACCCATTCCCATTGAGTCGCTCCTGCTAGAACGCCACAAGGGCAATATGATCGCCATTTCTCCTTTTCCAGTTAACTGCTTATAACATGTCAGATTTAATTATTTCAGTTAGATGAACTGTTCTTATATCTTTGATTGGCTAGCCCAGAACTTCAAGTTGCGAAATAATACATTCCTCATCTTTTACACATCATGTTTGAAATTGTAATTTTCCGTCTAGCATCAAAAGTTTATAAAGTTCAGGTTTTTCTTCTCTAAAGCCACAAGAATTATATAATAGTATTTTGAAGTATTCTCTTAGAATACTTTAATATAATGCTAAAATGGATTAATTATACCTTTAATCCTTTATACTATGAAGACTTTTCACTTACAGTTATAACTGTAGTTAAGGTTGCNAAAAAAGACAAGTACATTTATAATAATAACAACTAATCATGTTAAGAATATTATTCTAATAGTACATTTGTTTTATTAATAAGAATAAACCTAAATGTAGTTAATATACCAAATAAACATAGTTTTATACTAATAATATCTTTTACATCTTACAAGTTTAATTAGNAAAAAAGTTCTTATCAAGCATTTATATTATAACAACTAATATTAAACTTTGTTATAACTTATAACTTAGTTATCTACCTTTAAGAATATTAATTATTATTTTACAAACAATATTAAAATGTTATTCTAAGTTAAGAATTATTATAATACTTGTAATACTACTATAATTTTAAAAAAAATTTTCAAGATTAAATTATTTAGAAAATGCAAAAATTACTTATTATTCAAATATAAAAGGAGATCTTACTTTTACTAAATAACTTATTTTTACTTCCTTTTCTATTATACTCAATTCACAAGTATAATTGCTTAAAATACATTTATTTTAAGTTTNAAAAATTATNAAAAATCTCTAAGTTCATTTAAACAAAGATCATAATAACTTTAATAATCTAAGTATTACTTATACAAACATAACTTATTATATACAAAGATAAATTTAATCAACTTAAGAAAAATAATAAAAAAGTAAATATAACTGTTTTTACAATTATAACTTATAATATTAAAAATAATAATAATTTCAACTATCTTAAGTAAATAACTAATGCAGATTTAACTAACAAAGAGCTTGTTATTCTGAATATAAAAGTAAAAGAAAAGTGATAACTTATTAATAAGAAGGTTAAGTCTATCAAGTGTATATTTAAATTTAAGCATAATAAGAATACAAAATAATTGCAAATTAGTAAATAACTTTAATAATTTGTTAAGGTTGTCCGTATATAGAGTGAAGAGAGACTAGGAGGCTGAAACATAATAGGAGACTAGCAGTGTTATAGTAGTTGGTTAGGTGTAGATTCGCTTTAAAACTCGGTATTCTCTTAAAAGTACAAGATTGATCTCTGACTCCTGTCAAAGAGAAGGGGAAACTCCCTCTTTATAGACGGGAGTCAGCAGCTAAGGAGTGGCTAGGACTCAGACTACTATTCTTTTCCTCCCTTCATGTGATTAGTGTATTAAAGCTTTAATATAATTCTAAAATTGCTTATTATACATTATTATTACTATATTAACATTATTACCTTCTTATAATATAAAGTTATATTTAAGAAGTTGAGTATAGTAAAAACTTATTAATCTAACAAGTTAAGAAGTTGTTTTATAGATTTTAAAGAACATTATAAATTATATTTTACAATAGTATAAAGAGATATTATGAATTATACTATAATCTTTGAAATTTTAGATAAAAAGCTTAAGTACTAAAGTATTTCCTCATTTATTCAAGGAATTATAATATAAGAAGAGTTAGCAAAATTATTATTAAACTTATAAATAATTTTTATTTTACGTTTTTTATATATTGTTTATAACTTATTCATATAATATTGATTTTATTAAGTTATTTAAACTAAAGTTATTAAAAGATCAAATTCATATAATAAAGTTTGTGTATATTATAATTAAGAGTTTAAATATATAAAAAAGCAAATATATTTACNTTTTTTGACAAAGAATATATTTTAACTTCTTATAATATTTTAGATTAATATTTCCAAAGATAAAGTCTTATACTTTAATTCATTTTACAAGAGTACTTAACATTTATTATATAAAGCTAGTCTATTATACTACTTATACTTTTATACTATTATTATCTTATTTTATTTTGATTAAGTAAGTTATTCTTTTAGAATATACTTTGCTTATATATTTATATTTACATTTGAAAATCTTATAACCTGTACGAATATAATATCCTAACTAAGTTTAAAAGTTTGTAAATTATATTTATTTGAAATATATATAAAAAGGCTACTTCTCTTCTTTAAGATATATGTATAAATGTTAGTATACTATTGATAATACATAGTATATCACTTTATAAGTAATATACTAATTGTATTAATAGTTAATCGATTGTAAAGATAATAAAATAAAGTTATAACTTAAAATTATAACTCTTTACTATTTAATTACAACTAGTTAATATATAACTAATTATGTTTATACATAACTAATCTATTAACATTAGAATTACTCTGAAAATTACTAAATTATTGTACNAAAAACTTAAAAAAGGTTAAATCTACTGTTTTCTCTTGATTACATACTAATTGCTTATTTAAGCTTAGCTCTAAGTTATTACTTAAACTTTACTATTACTTCTTTTACTTCCTTTACTTCCTTTACATTCTACTTATTCTACTACTTTTAATTGTACTTTATTTATATTCATCAATTGCTTTAAAACATTTGAAGACTTCTCTTTAATCATAGAATTAACTGAATTTGTAATTCTTTATATTCATTTAACCTTTACAATCTCTTATTATTTGTAAGCTTAATAAAAGTATATTATATTGATTATTAAACACTTTTCTTATATAATTCTTAACTTAACAAGGTAATTATAAAATGATTTCAAATTTGTATAAAAAGTTAATAAAAGGTTAATCTTTAAAACTTTATTAATAGTAGATTTAATAAAAGCTTTTATATTAAACTTATAAATTATTCTATAAAGTTCAAAGGTTAAAATACTCTAAATAACCCTTTTATACTTAATCAAGGACTAATATAATATATTTGCTTTTTTTCCTTTGTTTGTTAAAGTTAAAATATAGTTAATCTGCAAAAACAAGTCCTTATTATTTGTAAAAAAAGCATTTGTAAATACTAATAATTATAAAGTGTTTTTGTTTAATTTGACAAAGTATAAACTTTTAACAGTATTCTTAATTTATTATTATAATCGTTTATTCAATGACCCTTCATATTTGCTCCTTGCTGATTTGTCATGAATAAGCCGCGGCTAGCTATCTGAGCGCGATGTGGTGAGATCAGATGAGAGTAGACGACTGAG
>NCSJ02000563.1:0-16947 GCA_002812745.2 Scytalidium lignicola | reverse complement strand
CGTACGAGTAGAAGAGCTAACTAATGGGACTAACGTATTTCCCAGTCTACCGGTCCACCCGGTCTACCGGTCCACCCGGTCTACCGGTCCACCTCCCCACCAAATCATCAACTTCATCAACACCACCATCTTTAATTAATTCTTTTTCAACCAAAACACGTCACAATGCCCAAAAAAAAACAATCCACAACAAGAAGGAAAGATCCTACTTACTATAAACACGTTAAAAACCAATCAAATCACGTCTATTCGAGCTGCAGCACACATTTTTGGTGTTCCTCGCATGACATTAAATGCACAATACCATGGCCAGGTTCAACAACACACCACTTACAACAAATGCTTTAGAATAACTCAATTAGAGGAGGAATCGCTTGAAAAGTGGATAATTTCTATGGGGAAAAGAGGATTGCCTCCTAAACCTTCAGATGTACGATCTATAGCCAATATATTGATTGCTAAACATGGTGAATCCACTCCTCCTCCTCCTGTAGGCAAAAATTGGTTCACAGGCTACTTAAAACGCCATTCATACCTCAAAACCAATTATATACACAAATACAATTACAAACGAGCTAAATGTGAGGATCCTAAACTCATACAAGAGTGGTTTGAAAAGGTGGTAAAAATAAAAGTGCAATATGGGATTCTGGACGAGGACACTTACAATTTTGATGAAATTGGTTTTATTATGAGAGTAATTGTTATAACAAAAGTAGTTATGATTACTAATTGCCTTGGCAAACCTTTACACTTTTAATTAGATACTAGGGAATAGGTAATAGTTGTTGAAACTATTAGTGCTTGTAGAGTTATTTTGTTACTTTTGATTATATTCAAAGGAAAGTATATACTTCAAGGTTAGAAGGATAGTTTACTAACAAATAATTGGCGAATTAAAATGAGTAAAAATGGGTGGACAACTAATGAAATAAGCTTGAATTGGCTTCAAAAAACCTTTGATCTATACAGCAAACTATATGTAAAAGGTCAATATTGCATGCTTATCCTTGATGGCTATAGAAGTTATGTAACTCTGGAATTTGACAGATATTGCATTCAAAACAACATAATCACAGTTTGTATGCCTCCTCATTTATCTTATATCCTTTAGCCACTTGATATAAGTTGTTTTACAGTTTTGAAATGTGCATATGGTATTAGAATTCAAGGTGAAATGCGTGGACAAATTCATCATATTGATAAGCTTGATTTCCTTGAGATATATCTATTTATTCGCCAGGAAACGTTTAAATCAAGCATTATTTGCAATGGATTCTCAGCAACTAGCTTAGTTCCATATAATCCATCCTGTGTTATGGACAAATTGCATGTTGAAGTGGATACAGCACTTACTCTTCCTGGGAGTAGCCATATTAATTCTGAAGCATCTTAGGTTCCAGAAACACCTCATAACGCAATTCAGTTGCAAAAGCAATACAAAAGTATTGACAGGATGCTCAAGCAACACAGGAGTCTTTCAATACCAACTAAGGTTGCGTTCAGTCAATTAATAAAAGGGTGTGAAATGGCCATGCATAACACGATATTTCTAGCTTAGGAAGTGGAAGATTTAAGAGTGGTAAACGAGTCAATGCAAAAAAAGCTTAAAAAGTCAAGAAAACGAGTAGCTCCTGAAGGCAATTCAACAACTCAAAAAGCTCCTACAGGTGTGGTGGCTAGTACAGATGCCAGTGAAGTGGTAGAACCAGGAAATCCAACCCCACTACCAGAGCCATCACAAGCTCCTGCACGACGCCCATCAAAGTGCTCAGGGTGTGGAAGCACAGAGCATAAAATAAACAAATGCCCTAATTTAGCTAGCAATTAGATATATCGCAATATATTTGTTTTGTGGTTGAATATTTGGTGTTGAGTACTCAAGTGAGGGGGAGGTGGACCGGTAGACCGGGTGGACCGGTAGACTGGGAAATACGTTACCTAAAATGGAAGTCACGTGTAATAAACAAGATGGTGCCTAAGGCGACACACAGGATATCACAACTGTTGTAGCCTCAGGTATTTGATACACTCACGTGACAAGCCATATGAAGTCATAGAGTCGGAGTCGGGGCAATTATCATACCTGTGAGACATTTTCACATGAAACGTACGTTTACAGGTGCGTATATGATATGGGTGTATTTCCCCAGCTGTAGCTGTTATTAGCTAGTTGTTATGATAGTTGAAATTCATACTGTGACTCGCGTACGTACCAATGATATCAGTAGTCGTAGCCTGTTCAACAGAAATCATATTCTGCCTCAAATCCTAGGCAACAGCTATACTCAGAACCAGGTACATTGCCGGTCACAACGAGGCTGTGTAAGGATCCTGTTCTCAAATAGACAAAGAGAGAGTGTTATCTCATCATGCGGCTCTTAGTCTGCCCTCGGTTTCCCCTCCCCACGCAATGGGTAATCCTTAGACTTTGGCAGGAAAATATAGCAGAAGTCATCAGCCTTGTGGCAAGTATTATTGCTATCATACTCCGTACAGCTATCTGATAGCATAATCAGTTTGACAGGAAATTTCATCCAAGCTTCTAGAGATGCACCACGAGATTTGCATACCATTCGCATCGAAACTTCAACTCTTAAGGCTACTCTTGAGAATTTGAAATTCCTTCACGATTCTGGAGGGTGTCTCTCAGATAATCTGCAAGCTCTTCATGGCAAAAATGGGCCCCTAGAAGGATGCAGGCGTGTCCTCTCTGATCTAGAAAAGCTCCTTGGGCCAGATATCCATGGACCGGCAGATGGAAGGCGACAAAGGATTCATGCTACACTGAGCAATCTAGCGTGGTACCAAAAAAAAAACCCAAGGCTCGGAAATTGTTGGATGATGTGTTGTGGTATAAGACAACGATAAACTTAGCATTATCAAGTAAATCAACGTAAGCAGTCCTACTTTATATTTATATACCAAATCAAAATAGATAAAATCTCAATTGGCCTTTCTGTCAGGCACGATATCAAGGAAGTTAGAAATGGCGCCGACCAGATACGTAAGCAACAAGAGCATCATGAGCATCGACATATTCTCGATTGGCTTACACCAATTGATTACTCCACCCAACAAAACGATTTTATTAGGAGACGACAGGAGGGAACCGGGTAATGGATATTATATTTACAAGAATTCCAAACCGGGAAAACAACGCCAGTCAGACATTATTCTGCCCGGGAATTCCAGGAGCTGGTAAAACGATGAGCGTTGCTACTGTTATTGATAAGCTTTACGACGAGTTCCGAGATGATAGTAGTATCGGGATTGCATACGTATATTGCAACTTCAAACAGCAACATGAACAGAGGCCAGTTGATATTCTTTCTAGTCTACTGAAACAATTAGTGAAGCGGCTACCATCAATGCCTGAGAGTGTACAAGAAATTTACCAGAAATACCAATCTAAATCAACACGCCATGGATAGAATTGAAAATCAAGTTAAAAATTCGGAGATACTTGCTAAGCAAGTTCTGTCATGGATCACATGTGCCAGACGGCCTCTTACAACTTTAGAACTCCAGCACGCACCTGCGGTTGAAATCGGGGAATCAAAACTTGATGAAGAAAATCTTTCAGACGTGGACTATATGGTTTCATTATGCACCGGTTTGGTTACTGTTGAGCAAGGCAGTGACATTATCCTCTTAGTTCATTATACAACCCAGGAATACTTTGAGAAAACCAAGCAGAGATGGTTTCCGGAAATCGAGAAAAATATCAGAGATACTTGCATCACCTATTTATCATTTGATAATTTTAAATCTGGTTACTGTGAAACAGAAGAGAATCTTGGTGCACGATTACAGTCAAACCCATTCTACGAGTACGCAGCTCGGAATTGGGGGCATCACAGGCGCGAGCCAGGGGTTCAATGCACGCACATGCACCCATGATATGATCTATCCTTATCCAGCTTTCGGTGCCCAAGGAGTAGCTTATCATCAAACTTATGAGACAGAGCATGTCTTCGAGAGTCAGACAATAGGTCGGCTCCTCAGTAACTGGCTTCCACTCTATGCGGCGACATGAAAGCAGTGTTTCTTTGTTCAGACATACAGTACATGGGGTTTATCAATTCACGCTGGGGACGGAACTCAGATAGAGAACATAATTCATTTAGTGGTCTGTTAGTCGACGAGCTCGGCTCTCTTGTTCACCAAGATAGGCTCACAGTCTTTTTGGACCGTCCCAACGGACACAAAGGTAGATTATTTCGAGGTTTTACGGCAGATCGATTCGGGAAGGAGCCTGCAGGTGACGCACAGTTGACCATGGCGAGAGAGATTGGGATGATATTCACCTACATGAACCTAGATACTGTGTGGCAATCTTTTTGTGACACATACAATGGCATTCTTACGAAATTAGAGGCATTCGACCCCTAGTATCATACCCAGACCGATGTGGCATCATACCTTACTGGTGAATGGCCTCTTTTTATTAGAAGAGAGCTAGACATGGTAGTGACGAATGCGAGAGCAAACTTGAAAGTTCTAAAGCAGCACAAAAAGCCTGCTGGTGCTCTGTTTGAAGTCAGATGGAACACGATCATGAACGTAAACGGTGGAGAGATCCAGAAGGTTAACCTTGAAAGGACAGATATGTGTAGAAATTTGCCGGCCTCAACAGTGGGACCTTTCACAGGTTAATATGTGCGCTGCAATTGCTTATCCATAGCTGTAATCAGTGTATAATTGTAATAAATGTATCCTTCAACATCGCGAATTGTGGTATATTTGTGGGGTCAAAGTTCTTGATGTTATCGCCCTCGACCTCGTAACCGTGTAAAGTTAGGAATGCCTCAATATCCTTTCTTAGTTCAGCAGCACTTCCATATTCCTTCATCCAGCACTTCTTCACCATATCTCCCATTAAATCACTCGCCAAAGCTGGGAAATTTTGTTGATGCACCAAGGCTTTGGTTTCGTCATAGTTGGCATTGCCTTCGGGTAAGCCATATGTCATAAGGACATAAATGAACGTTCCCCAATCAAAGAGATCACTCTGGATATTGGGTTTTTGTATCAGTGTAAGACGAAATACCGGACTGATGTGATTCCCTATGTTCAGCTCGCCAAATCTAAAACGATTTTGAAGTTAACTTAACATGTGCCCAATTGCGAAAAAGGACGTCGCGGGATTGTACGTACTCATCCCTAAATTCAGCGCCCATGAATCCGACAAGAGATAGAGACAAGTCCGACGAGAGCCAGCAGGTCCTCAAATGAAGATCGTTGAAAATTATATTGTGTGAATGAAAGAAAGAGAGACCTGAAAGTGCCTGGAATGCCCAGTTGAATATTAGAGGCAAATATATGCTATCAACTGTCTCAGACTGGTACATGTTTTGTTCATGTCTCGGGAGGAACCCCACAAGTGTAAGTCCAGTAGGCTTGGCAAGTATAGGAAGCCCTGTCCATTCATCACGAGCGATATATCTAGGACAGAGGCTTAGATTTTATTATTCTAAAGGATAAGAAGCTTACCGTGCGATTCTTGGAGAGTCCTCGCCAATTTGCTCATACGCGATGCAAGTTTTAAACAAACTATTCGCCGATACCTGTTCCCTCCACCATTCATCCCCGTCATCGCTACTGTACTCTCGAGGTGGCAGAATTAATGAGTCTTCGTCAAGCGGAGTGGCCGTTACCTCGTCGTTGGGACTTGCAAAGCATTCAGGCCGGCCTGAAGCTTGAATAAGTGGGGTTGGTCGAGGGTGACTTGGTGGTGGATAAGGTGGTTTGTAGTACGGGTGTACGATCTGTTTCCAGGTCGTTCGCGCCATTTTAAAAATGGTCCCTAAAATACTGGATGGGTGCAGAATCAGTTGAGTATAAAAATTGTCTGATAATGGACAATGCAGCTCTTAGTTAAAAGCTAACTATGGGTTACAGGGGGAGGTAAGACAATGGTAAGGCTACATGACAATAATTTTTCAGGCTTATCAGCAGGCTCAATGATAATAAGTCAGATCTCGTTCTTCTCAATACTTAGGTCTCGCCATACACTCTCTTCAGCCATCGGGGCATATGCCAATATTTCAAGATGCGTATTGGAATTGTGAGATAATCGTTCACTGTAGGTAGGGGTGGCACAGAAGTGTAAGATACGGTAGTTGAATAGTTCTTCGCTTAAGACTGGGGTAACTGGTGAGAGAGGATCCAAAATGGGCTCCAAAATCAACGATTAAACCATGTTCTAATTTTTAGCCAATAACAGGCGATTATCATATGCTAATCCTGACATGAAGAAAATCTGTTTCTGCTCCGAAAGGTGAGCAAGGCTGCTTTATCGGCAATATTGGGTGAGCTAAGATGAGTAGAGCGAGGCGAAGGGAAGCAGGTAAGTAATGGTGCACGGGGCCTGGGCACATTGAGCTAGGGGACCTGTTTCGACTCCTTAGCTACAATTACAGTACTGTCGCCAGCTAAAATTAGAAAAAGATCAAGGATTTCTTGAAGAGTCCATCTTGAATCTCTTTATCAAGTCACACGTAATTAGTAATTTAGCCTCATAATTTACCGCACATCACCATTCAACGTTACCTCATATAAGTGTATGCAGATTTGGCAGCAGAGAATACCTTGTTAACTAGTCTCATAGCACTGTTACCACTTTATAAATTCAAAATGTTGTGTCTTATTCCTTCTAGGCTGTCTCTACTGGGTAACAACACCTGTTGTTTTGCGCAAATCCTCACCTCACTTTGTGGGTGTGCCGAGCCACCCCGCACGTGAGCCCCTCGCCGCTCTGCTCACCTTCTCTTCACCTCAACCTCACCAACCTCACCAGCCTCCATTATGCGCTCTCCACCGCCTCATCTTTGCTCATCCGTCTTACCTAGGTGTGCTTATCCCCAATAACACGGCTGTCGAGAGCGTCAACTCCTGGGGAGAAGGATTTAGGGGAGCTAAAACGGGCTCTAAGGAAGCCATGACAGGCTTCTAGTATTAAGATGAGCTCACGGTCTCATTATCTTAGTGTTGAATATTAATGTTATTATAAAGGTAGAGTTGGAATTATGCCTTATGATATACTCTTAGTTTTACTCTCTATCACGATTCTTTCTCTTAAATTCTCTTTCCTTGCTTGCTCTCCTTACTATTCATCTAGACTATTCCTCTTTGCCTTTAACGCTCTGCTTTTCATTATTAGAATTCTAACTTACTAAGCTAGTAATACAAAGAGCTTCTCACCTTCGCGTCTTCCGCTCGTAGTCGCGAGAAACCACTATCCTAGGATGGGCAAGAAAAAGGTAGTAAGTGAGAAGGTAAAGGCGATGGAAGAGAATAGGTTTGATGATGATATGACTAGTATAGATGATCTCCCTATTCTCCGAGAGATTCTACCATACATAGGCGGTGTACATGAGACACAGATGGAAGTATGGCGAGAGTAAGTTCTTCCTCAGCCGCTCAACAGCTCTGTCTCTCTGCCTTGTCCGCGTGGCGCCTCTTGATTATAAAAGAGTCAACCACCTTTTACTATCCGCCTAAGATAACGTGTGCCAAGAAACAAGGGACAGTGTTTTTTTTTTTGCTCACGAGCGTTTCTGCTGTCTTTCATCGGTGGATAAACCTCCAGTGTTACTATCAGCAAATCGAGAAGAGTACCTGCCCTGCCCTCGCCTCTAAAGAAGATATTTGTTTTTTAATAAATAAAAATCTAACAAGAGCTCTTTATATGTTAAGCTAAACTATCTAGAGTTAAAAGCAGTAATGTAAAATCACTAAAATATTCTTTATTTGTTGTAATATTAGAATATTGGCTAATAAAACTCTATTAATGCAAAGTTATAGTAGTTTACTATTATTATAAGTATTGGTAACAATTCTATTTACAATTTAAGATTCCGAGGGGGGTGTAATGTAGAGGAAGAAATTCACAAAAGGGAATTTATTTAAGAGCATTTACTGTAGTCAAGCCCGAGGATGCATAGTGGTTGATCGCACTTGCATGCGGTTTTTATCGCCTGCCAACCACTTAAAAGCATAAAAGCGCAATCAGCTCTTAATCAGGGCTCATCCAGGGAAAAACTGAGTCTTTGGAAAGCCCAAAATTCTATCGTCGAAAAGGTACTTGGTGGTTTCACCTTCGGGGCCGAATAGCTCTGTCTATATCTCATTCGACCCCCGAACGGAATACCACAGAAACCCGAGGTTTAGACCTCTGTTTTCTGAGGGGTTTCGTTTTGTGCTAAAGAGTTCGCTAATCAATTATCTATATATCTATTAACTATCTATCAGAAATACCAAAACACAGATAGATTTAAGCTATAACTGCCAATAATAAGATAAAGAAGTACTTCTACATTGATGTCAACTTGTAAGCTTTAACATAGGTAGTTCAATATTAAAATGTCAACACGAGTGGTTTCCATTTCTGTCTTTGGACCTGAGCTGAGTCCTGAGCTGAGCCCTGAGCAAACTGGCGAGTCACGAAGAGGAGGGTCCTCTTCTGGTCCCCTTGAGAATTGGTTATAGTTTCTACGTTGCCTATATATAAATTTTGTTAATGTCTATTGTCTAGAACACATCCACCTGAACCCATCATAACGTTAGGACGGTATCCGTTCTCACATCACTACCAAACTTGTAAGGGTCCTCAGCCAGAGCTGATTTAGATCCCCCCCAGTTCAATTACATGTAACTAAGTAATTCGGCTTCGATAATCTATGTGCGAGAAATTTATTTTCTGGAGATCAGGGGACGGAGCATCTGGACAAAAGGTCTTGTCGATGACCGAATAATCATGCTGTTCCAATTCCACCTCAATATTAGGTTGTCCTGCCTGATCAAAATCATCTAGTGCTTGCATACGTGCCGTGACAACCTGAATCGCTGGCTAATAAGATTGGGTTTTCAGCCTAGAATTGCGTCTTAGTGCGGTGTCGGGGTGGTCCAGATCGTGTAGGGAGCTGACGACTTGCTATGACTCTCTGAGTACTTGCAGACCCAATAAAAATGGTGACACGTCCTACCACACACTCTCTCGTTCTAAGAGCGCGGCTTGCGATATTGCTCTGTCTCTTATCTGAGTACAAATGACCTATAGGAATATTCCCCCGTCTCAATGCCTTTAATTGCTTCTCCATCCATGATCCCGTGCATATAACTTCCCGCATGTCAGCAAAGCAAAGTCTGTCTTATAATGGAAACTCTCGTTACTCACCATTCGCCAATCATCATATAGCATTCTTCCGAGGTTGGCCTAAGCACATACGGCACCTCACCACCTAATAGAACACAAACTATATCTCCTTTTTGCACGTCCGGAGGAGCCAGCCCAATATATCCTCTTGTCGTTGTGAAGAATCTTCTATTAAACTGAGTGCCTCCCATTCCTCCACCTTGTTTTTCTAAAGCATTAATGAGACTTTCCTCTTCTTGTACGCTACGAGGCGGGATACCATCACTCCGCCTACCAAGTCTTCGTTCACGGCCGACAAGATGTTGGCCATAGCCGGGATGGTAACCCAACACTTTCTGATCCACTATAATAGTTCTCCAAAAGGCTTCAAGTCTCAGGGATCCCATGGTATAATGCTCGCCATCCAGTTGAGCAGATAAAGAATACCAGCTTTCAATCGTTTGTCTCAGCGAGCGTGGAATTCCATCTAATAGAGTAAAACGCATATCAGGTGCAGGGTCGCCTATACTGTCGATTGCGTCAACAGTGATGCCTTTCAACATCAAGACTGTATCCTCATTTTGGAAGCTCATAGAAATCTCTCCAAATTTATCGTTCACAGATGATGCGCAGTATACAAGACCAACTCTTTCGTCCCAGGCTTGTGAGATAGGCACAAGCCTCCGATTGCCGCCAACTTCTTTGAAATCAGGAACCCAAGACGGTAATCCCTTGGCCCTTGATTTGGCACCATCCATAAGCCAACAAAAGCTACTCAAGTCTCTATCCTCTTTCATGATTGCTTTAAAGGCTGCATTATATACCTTATCAATACTCCAATCATAGTTCGGCTTCAAGATAGCACCTTGAGAAACCAAACCAAGAACCCCGTAAACTTTATCACGAGGGTCAGTTGCGACGTGATTGATTGTCTTCTTGACCATTTTGGATAAAGTAATAAGACTACCATCGGAGTGTAATTCCCGAATCATCTTGATTGTTAACGGACGGATTGTTGTTTCTCGTAGTACACCCACGGCTCTAATACCCTCGTCAGAACATGGTAGGTGGCTCAGAAGGGTATGATAAACACTAGGTATAAGGAGAAATGTTGAAAATAACTCAAAATTCTCCCAAGGATGACACTTAAGGCCTGCATATACTGTTGCACGACGAGCGAGTCCGATCTCTTGGACTGTCCAGACCCTCCACCACCAGGGCCTCATAAATAAGAGAGATATCGCATGGAGACAGGTATCAGAGTCGGGTTTAGCTAGGAACGAAGCGAAGTAGGTTTCTAAGAGACGATCTTCATCATCAGATTCGCATTCAGATATAATACGATCGACACAAATGAGAATCTCTCTTAAAGAGTCCATCGCCAGGTCGGAATAGTCATCAGCTTCTCCAAGCCAAATAGCTACCTCTTCAGCATTAGAATAGATCCGGCCCATCTGAACAACTTGCTGAGCTCGTTCAGCATTGTGTGACTGGTCAATGCAGATAGCATCAATCCAGAGGACACGTGGATTACTCTCGTGGCGCAACATCCTGAGGGCGCAATACAGATTTCTCCGAACTCGGAACAAACAACTATCAATAAATACAGGACACTCAGCCTCCTCATCTCCCCATGTATAAGAAAGAGCTTCGTATGGAGGCGCTTCACTTATTGGCTGATGCAGGAGACTACATGCGATACTGGCGTCCGGGTTCGGCGACGGAAAAAGAACAAGAAGGCGAAAAAAGTCCTTTTCTTGGAGTCGCCAATAGCGGTAAAAGTCATTTGGCCTTGGATTGTTAATCTTTCGCATTTCCTCCGAGTTGGCAATAGCGGAGAGCATCTTAGTAAGAGACTAGAGATAATATGGAAGAGAAACAACGTGCGAAACGACTCAAGCGTCGAAGTTAATATCCCATCAATGTGTTGAAGTGTTATATAACTGATTAATCAAAGCCGTAGTTGATGTGGCAGATGTGGCAGTGGCATAACATTGCAGGTCTTTGGCCTAGAATAAGAGTCAACGTGACTTGTACAACTGATTGTGATACGTGAACTGCCAGGGCAGCTTGTGATTTTGGCAAATCGGCCGCTGAAAGTAGCATCAAAAGCAGCCGAAACGCGGCCAATTTGCTGTTTGCTAGTTTCACGGAGTAATATTTAGTCGGGATTCATCTTTCCATAAAGAGAACTGAAGGTTTTGCGAGCTTGACTTGCACAACTCGCTCGTCTGGGTTAACGTAATTTGCATCTATCAGAACAATCTCCATGAGCGCAACAAGCAGGGTGCTCGTATGGGGAAGATATAACACCATGCCACCAAGGTTCTCGCATGGGTAGGAGAAACAATGGATAATATCGAGTTGTCGTTTGAGCACATAACTTCTAGGCCGGCTAATCTCATAGCCTCGTGGATCTAGTAGGGCACGGGATAGGGAAGTATAATAATATTTCGGCAGATTTAGGTGGTTTTTTCGGGAGCGGAACTTAAGAGATTGAGCTTGTCCCGAAGTTGCCGCGGCATAAAAGCTCGAAAAGGAAGTTCTTAAAGTATTATTAAAATATTAACTGCCGTGCGTAGATTGCCTAATTATTGCTCTATTTGAGGAGGGCTTTCCTAGTACCCTGAGCTATTTTTAATTCGGAGTACTACAATTGCAAGTGCATCAGTTTAGAACAGTATACTTTAAAGTGCTCACTTTTAAAGTATAACACCTTCACATACTATAAGACAACATACGTGCCTTATTTTTACTCTAAGACAAAGCAGTCTGGTTTACAGTAATATAATTCAAATTACTTTAGCTTAAAGTACACAAATTCAACCTACTAAAACTTGGAGTAAGCTGAAATTGTACATTTAAATCAAAACTACTTTAGATAGTAATACAAAAGTATAGAACATTCTTATATCTTCTTATATCTTTACTTTAGAACTTCCCTAGTTATTAATTTTTTAAACCACAAATACTACTTTCTTAACTCTCTATTTACTCTAATTATTTTAATGTGTTTACGTTGAAGACCTATCCTTCTATAATAATTACTTTACTAGAAATAATTTCCTTACTCTTTATATAATATTCTTAAGACTAGCTCTTTAGGTGTTTTATTTGTGTCTTTATGTGCAAAAATTCGATAAATCTGATTAATTTCACTATATAGCTTTTGTTGTGCAGAGGGATTCATGCAAAGAGTTATTAGCTGCATTAGTATAGCGNTTTTTATATCTATGCTTAATCCTAGTACAAGGAGTATTAAAAAGCCCGCAAAGGCCTTTACGTATAACCCCTCTTTGCCAGTCTCTCTTGGTCAATGCATTCTTTAACTCGCAGTCAATATAAAAGATGTGGATCTTTGCTTTATTTTTAGAGAAAGGGTAAAGCAGCCATGCTTTAGCGCTCTCGCATGTTTGCCATTATTGATTAGTTGGTTCGATTATTCGCCAGTTTATTGTGTTAGATCTTGAGAAATCGGAATTCTTGCCTCCAGATCTCAAAGAAATAGGTATTCGGGGGTCGCTGCGACAATGATCTAAGGGAGCCAGAATTGGCCGCCTATAGGGCCCCTTTTCAGCCCCCTCTAGGTCATTTGGTTCCTACCCACAACCCTAACCACTAAGCCAAATGATTAAGGGAAGGCCGAAAAGGGGCCCTATGGATGACCCATTCTGACTCCCTTAGATTATTAGTATAATGCTAAAAAGCTATTGTCAGTCATGTAGCAGTCAGGTGTCATGGGTTCAGCAAGGCTTCATTCAAACAATTGGTATTCCCTATATACAAGAAGAGTAATCTAGAGAAAAAGGAAAAGAGATTAAAGTAAGGCTTTCATATAAGCCCACCACCCCTCACATCAGAGAAATTATCTTTCCGCGCTTTATTCCTTCCCCCACAAGTTTACGACGTAGGCTTTGCCTTCGTTCTACGCCTTGTACCTCCTGTGTCGCTATTATCAAATTTACAAGATAGGTTAACTATTTTTAGCATTGTTATACTTCTATATCTCTTGAGCCTATACGTTCTCACCTTGACGATTTTCAATTAAGCAACATGTGTTGCCCCGTGAGAAGACAAAAGCGCGGACGAGCAGAGTTAGCAGGATCTGCACGAGCCGCTTAATAGTATGACAATGGACATAACGTAAGAGGGTATTAACGATGAAGATTCTGAAATAACCTTGAGAAACCATGTAGAGTGCACAAAGTTACTTGGGCATCTTAGAGTTCAAATGTACCAGAGATATTTGAAGTGAAGAAATAAGCTAGACCTCCAAATTGCTGTACAACTTATATGAGAAGCCGTCGTTACAACGCCCGAAACTTATCCATACTAGGCAAGGCTATTAAACAATCTTTGTTGTCTACTTGGCTATAGACATGCAATGCTTAGATTTATGCTAGATCTTAATGAGGTATGTTGTGTAACATATAAGGCTGTTAGCTCAATACATAAAGGTTATCCTGAGAAAGAAAGACTGATGAGCAACCTTAGTAATCTACTGTATAATAGATACGTCAAGAAGGGAAACATAACTAATCTTGACAAAGCTCTTTAGCTAGGAAGAGAAGTTTTTAATATAACGCTAAAGGATTATCTAGAACGAGTATAACGTTTACATAACCTAAGAGTTTACATGTTCAACAAATCTTCAAGGACAAGTATCTTAACCAATCTTGAAGATATTATTTTAATTTTACAAGAGTTTATCAACATAATACTAAAAGACTTTTCACAATGAACAAGGGCATTAAATAACTTAAGCATTTTACTAAGTAAGAGGAGTATAAGGAGAAATAAGATTTTTAACCTTAAGGATGTTATTATAATAATATAAGAAATTGTTAAGTTAACCTTAGAACATTCTCCTGACTGACTTATGCAAAAAGGCAACTTTAGTATTCTCCTTTATAACATTTATTTAAAGTCAGGAAATAAAGTTCATTTTAAGGAAGTTATCCAACTTCAACAAGAAGTTGTTTATAACATATTAAAAGATTACCTAGAGTAAGGGAAACTATACATCAACTAAGGAGGTTGATGTTGTGAAATCTATACAAAGACAAGATTAATAGTATATCTTGTAAAGGCTATTGGATTTTTTCACTTTACTTTGAATTATGTAAACTTATCTCTTATCTTTTGAATAATAGCTAACAGAAAACTTCTTTAATATTATACTCTTATTTTAAACTGACAAGAAGCTTCTAAAGTCTTTAAAACTACCCTTGATCTTATTCTGAAGCTTATATCCTGATCACTTGAATATCTGGACAAGCAGTACATGTTAAGTTAAATAGTCAGATTAACTTTTGATACAACAACAACAATGTTAAATGCAAGGAGTAGTTTACTTATAGTACTTGAATTCTTAGAGTAAAGTTGTTGTGTCCTTGTAGCATATCTCAAGAAAATACAAACGGATATTATATATTTACAAGAGATTTGTCTTAAACTAGCAGAACAATTTATTTGTCTTCAGGATAAGTTAATTATGTTTAAAGTCTGCAAATCCTTAACAATAAATGATAATAACCAAATTCTTTAGCAAATCCAAGTAAATCAATGTTATAAGATGGAAATTAACTTTAATAAAATAATTGTCAAGATTTAAAAACAATAAGGATTAGAAAACTTTTTCCTTCTGCTAATTAAAGTAAATATAAAGGTAATTGCTAAATATAGTTTTATTATTATCATCAACATAAGTAAGTATTGTTATAATATTATACTTATAGAATAAGACAAGATATAATTTCTCTCTTTATTATTACTCATAACAAAGGAAGTTAAGGAGAGAGGAATATAAAGATTAAAGAGTTTAAAAACCTTGGAATGGCTTTAAGATGTTATTACCTCTTTAATTCTAAATACTTTATGATTTATACAACTTCCTTCTTATAATAAATGGCTGTATGTTTAATAGGTTCTTATAAGCTCTTTAAGTAAGTTCTCTATCCATATAACAAGATATTATAATAAGCATTTATACAAAATAATGCTAGACTAAGTTGTATTGTTATATAACTTCTTTATCAAGATTATTATACTAGGTTAACAACCTTGTAAGTTGTTATTCTTATTAGATACAGTACTTCTTGTTGTTATAAAGTATATAATAAGATATAACCAACTTAAATTTGCAAGTAAAGAAATATTTATAGTATATAACTTTTGTAAAGAGATAACCTTTTACCTTATCAAGCTTAGTAGAAATAAACAAGAGATCCTGTTATATTTTCTAAGTTGTAAAATATTCTACTTTACAAGATATAGATATATACATACCCTTAATCTGTCTTAAAGTTAATTACTTTTAAATTGTTACAAAACTACGCCATCCAAGTCACTGGATAGCAGGGGTAAGGTAGATGTTCAAGGACAACAGAAACATATGACATACAAGCAAGTAACTAAGTCAAGAGCAAGATCTAGTAATGTATTTAGGTTGAACACAAGGAGTCTACTCTCATGTTCTTACAATGTACTTATATAGATAATGAAATCCAACTGGACCTCTTGGACCCCCTAAGTCCTCCAAGTCCATAGACCCCTTAGACCCCTCAAGTCCCCTAAGTCCTAATCAGGTCATGTGATCATTAGGTTCTTTATATATACTTTGCTATGTATTAAGCTTCAAGCTTACACCAATTATCATGTTATAGTAAAACCTATAACATTATCCTCTTTTCTGCTTAACGTCATCTCAACACTAAAACATCATCTTCGAACCTTCCTTTATTCATTAATTCTTCTTTCCTTTCTAACATGCTACCTAAACAACAATGTTCTAAGAGCAATACAGAAGAAAGGACAAGATCAAGAAAATATCAAGAAGTATTAGACTTAGGAGATTATATAGCAAAGTATAATATTAAGATATCTCCTTGTGGTTTCTATGTCTAAAATGATTTGACCTATTTAATGATTTCTAAGTTTAACCATTGTAATAAGTATACTTGTAAGAGATGTAAATACAAGAGTAAAGGCATTCTTATAACTTCTTGGGAAACCCTCGATAAGGAGGAGACTTGTCTTAAGGCTAAGGAGGAGAAGGCTGCTCAGGCCATAGCCAAAAACACAACTTGTCTTGCTCGTCTTCATAAACAAAAGAAGTTCTTTTGTTAACATACTAGTAAAATGATTCATTGTAAACTTTCTTCTTTAGATAAGTTAAATGCTATAGAAAAGAAAGAGAGGCAAGAGAAACTGTCTGAAGAGTTATGTTCTGCTTGTGCAAATAAGGCTTCTTCCTTTGTTGTTAACCTCTTCTTCTCTGACCTTGTGATTTTATCACCTGGAAATCTATTCTAAGATAAGTTTAGCAATATACCTCCAATAACTCCTCACAGCTTATAAGATTAAAAGTAGGTTCTTATCCATTCTTACTCTCTGGATATCTTATTTATTTAATTAAGTATTGTAGTTTCCTATAATACATTTTATAACTGATAATTTTCTTAACTTTATATTCCCTTTCTGAATTAACTTCTTTTAGCATTGATGTTTAAGCGTTTTCAAGTACTAGTTCAAGAAGTAAAACATAAAAAACAAAATATATTTTAATTATTGTTAGTAACTTTAATTTATATGTTAAAGGTTTATAAACTTCTTCAATTTCATATGGTCTTATCTTTACCTAGTCTAGTTTATTACTTAGTCTTATTATTTTAATGTTTTTTCTAAGAAGATAAACTTTATCCTCTTTTTTATATGTTAGTTTTATTAAGTATTTATAATTGTAATACTTCTTTATTCTTTCCTTAGTATATTAAAGTAAGTTTTTGATCTTTTCTTACATTTCTTTC
>NCSJ02000562.1:0-16948 GCA_002812745.2 Scytalidium lignicola | reverse complement strand
AGGAAATCAACTTCAGCTGAGATTTCTATTGAATATTCATAGGAAATAAAGGCCAAGGGAAAGAAGTGCTGCAAAACAGTTTGGCGGCGTCTCTAGTATCCTAGCAGCTGACAACGAGGGTGAGTCGTGCTATCACTCGTAGTCTCGGGCTTCTTGTGCCGAAAATCTCTCTCAGCCACTCAAGTTTGGAGCCAACACCCACTCACTGGGCCGCCGCTGAGGGGATATTATATTTGCTTATACTGCCATGGTAAATGCTAAGTGTTAGAAAGAGTCAATTATTGTAATATAGTGTGGTAGTCAACGCTTGCCGGGTCCGTACTATCATAAATAGTGATTTAAAACCACGGTGTTTACCTCTACTCTATATACGGCACGTCTTCTAGTATCTTAGGTCTCTTTAACTTTAGGAGGACATATAGAAAATAATCTTATTTGCGTCTTTATTGCCCTGACCCGTGGCTTTTGAAGACATATAAGCTACACCAACCTGTCTTATACTTCAGCTGAGGGAGTGTCGAGAGAGTTTAGTTGTTTGGTCTCGCCTCTTTCTGCACCGTCGTCGATCGAGGCTCTAGCTTCAGGGCTTCAATGACTAAGCAGATGACTAAGCAGTTAGACTGTCTCCATTACCAGTACTTACTAGCCAATCGGACAGAGCGCTCAATCGGACACTTATCACGTGACATAAGCAACCACAGTAAATAAGGGTACAGTAAACAATCAATACTAACCTCAAAATACAGTTATTATGCCATCAACAAACGCTCAATTAAGCTCAAAAACTGAACTCCTACTTTCTAAACATCTTGAATTAGCTTTTAATGCTTGGAAAGTTGCTGAAGAAGCTCTTTCTTGCTGGAAAGTTATATATATATATAATGTTCTTAACTTGTGTTAGAGCCCGGATCGCAGAGCCTGGGAAGCGCATGTGGTGCGCCAGGCACGTGAACAGAGTATTAAGATAGGGGCTCGCTTCGAGAACGTACGGGACCCGACGTATATAGGGGTAACCCAAGCAGCCATTATGATTTAGATTCTTCAGGAATTAGTTTGGAGAATAGAACAAGCTTAATTGTTGGTGCCATCACCTCCTTGATTGTGATTCATTGTCTTTACCTTGGACTCAGTCCATAACATTCTAATTCCTCTTATTTAGGTGATAATCTATTACAATTAGAGGATGGTGACAAGTTGGTCAGGCTGTTCGACAACACCTCTTAAGACTGCCAAAGGGCAGAGAACAACGAGGAAGGCTAGTACTAGGCCTAATCAGAACAGAAGTACTATGACAATGATAAGCTTAGGAATTATGCATACAGAAGCTATATTTACACTACTAAGTGATTTAGTTGAAGAATTGATTGAAGAAGAGTAGTAAGTAAAGGAATTGAAGGTTTTTAAAGATGATTTACTACTTTCTTAGAATAAGCTGCTTAAATAGTAAATGCACTATATCAAAGCTCTTTAACAAGAAAACGCTGAACTAGAGTATGCAAATGAACAAAGGGATGAAGTACAAAGACAGATAAAAGAGTTAAACTTAGAGATTAAGGTGTTATAACAAAGAAAAGAAAGACTACTCTAATATAATAATATACTTATAAAAATGTTAATTCTACTATAAAGAAGCTTCTTAATAAAGACATGAATCTTATTATAAGAAGGGTTTTTAATAAGGAATATATTATAAAGGTAATATACTAGTAAAGTATTATTAGAATTATTATTATAATGATTTACAATCTAAAGTATAAAATATAAGTATATACTTTTACTAAAGTGATTTATAAGGAAAATGATGAAGGAGTATAATAACTTTATATATAAATATGAATTTGAATTTGTTGAATTCTTAAAGTTATACAAGAAAGATAATACTAAGATCTTTTATGTTATATTATATCTTGACAATGTCTTGAAGGTAAAATAATAATAAGTATAAGAAGTAAAATCAACAAGTATTATTACATAAGAAGGATTTAAGAGGATCTTATTATCTTTGTTAAAAGACAAAGATAATAAAAGGATTAAGGTTTGAGATTAGTATAACCAGGCTTAACAATGGTTAAGTCAGTTAATTTAGTCTTTTGTGGAGTATCTTGACAATCTCAAGGTATAACTCCTTAGTATAAGTGATAAAGAGAGATAAGATATGTTATTAGTGAAAATAACATTCAAATTAAGGGTAAAAATTATAAATTATAATATCTTGTTAATAATACATAATAAAATAATTATGTTAACAAAGTGTTTATAACTTAATAAGGTAAATTAAGAACAAAAGATTAAACATAATAATATTATTATAAACTCTTGAAAACCTTAGCATAACAAGTTGAAGGAGAAATAACAAAGTAAGTTACTTAAGTAAAACTTGAATATCTTATATTAAAACTGAATAAAATCAGCATATATAATGTTATTAACTAGTATTAACATTATAAAGCTTAAAAACTCTAATAAAGTTGAATATTACAATTGTAAGAAGTTAAGGTATTATGTTAAAGATTATTATAATGTTTACAATAATAGAATTTAGTGTTATATATTATAGGTTTGACCGAACAAGTTATTTGGTGTAGGCCTGAGGCTTGGTACATAGCAAGTATACATAGAGAACCTAATAATTAGGGGGTTACATGATTAAGATCATTAGATCAGAGTAATCCAGTGATCTAAGGACCTGGATTGAGGGATTATGGTAATTCAATGATCCAACTGTATTTCATTATCTATATAAGCACATTGTAAGAACATAAGAGTAGACTCCTTATGTTTAACTTAAATACATTATTAGATTTTACCTTTGACTTAGTTGCTTGTTTGTGTATTATATATTTCTGTTATCCTTGAACATTTACCTTATCCTTAGTTATCCAGTAACTTGGATAGCATAGTTTTGTAACATTTTGAACATTACTTATCTTGATAAATCAAGATTTGGAAACAAACATATTAGGATATAACAATAATAAATAATAACCTGAAGAAGGTTCTGAAGAAGATTTTGAAGAAGAATCTGAAGAGGGATCTGAGGAAGTATTTGAGGAAAGTTTAGAGGATAGCTTTGAAGAAGATCAAAGTGAGAATCAGATTATCGAGGAAATTAATATCTAACAAGAAGTATTAGAAGAAGTTGTTATACTACTAAAGTAAACTACTAAGTCAACAAAAGAATTGACTATTAAAGAATCATCAAGAGTTATAAGAAAGAAGTTAGCACCTCCATTACTTAAACCTAACTTAGAACTAGTTCAAGTACTAAGAGCTCTAAGCCTAAACCTTGATCTAGACTTTAAACCAGAGGACAACATTGAACAAGTTCTAATGGCAATACCTAGAGAAGTCAAAATCACTAGACTAGATTTGTTCTATAAGGACAAAAAGAAGTTGAAAGCTTACCTTGCTCAGACAAGAACTTATTTGGTGTTGAATGATCATTTACTGCCTAAAGATATACATAAGGTTCTGTAAGCATTTATATACTTGAGAGGAGTAACTAAAACTTAGTTTTAATTCTTTAAGGACAAATAGTTTGTTACAAACAGAGGAATAATGAACCAAAGAGTAAGAAACATCCTTGGAAGTTAAGAAAACTATATTGGAGAACTCAAATGATTGTATAGAGATGTTGATAAGAAGAAGAATGCTGAAAGGTAATTAGCTTATCTTAAGCAAACTAAAAGCCTTAGTGAATATACAATGCTTTATTACCAGTATACAATATTAGTTAACTAAGAAGAAGAGGTGTATATACATTAGTATAAGACTGGATTAAAGGATTTTATCAAAGAAGAGTTATACTGACGACTTATAGTTATTACATTCAATGCCCTTGTTAACTTGTCTATTAAGATTAAGAATGAATAATATAAGATGATCTTGGACAAAAAGGGAAGGTCTTACTTTAACAAAAGGAAGATTAACAGAAAGAAGGATCATGGAGACCTTATGAAGTTAAATGTTATAAAGAGAGGAAAGACCTTTAAAGGAAAAAGAAAGAAGTATTTCAAAGGAAAAACTAAAAAAGGGAATTCCTTTAAAATCTCCTTTGAGAAACTTGACAAAAGAAGAAAAAACAAGTTATGTTTTAAGTGTAAACTCCTTAGTCATATAGTGAACATTTATAAGAAAAACAACAAGTTGAGTATATTAGTTAAAGTTAGAATTATGTGAATCTTAAAGATCATGAACATCTTGTCAAGATTATCAGAAGAAGAAAGCTTGAATAAAGAGGAAAATTCTTCAGAAGAGGAAGATTACTAAAACTTAGTAATTATACTATATTATGTTGTTAAGACTAATGTAAACAAGATAGCAATAACAAGAATCCTCAAGACAAATTCTGTACTTATGAAGAGGACTTGATATATAAGATACTCTTAAGGTAACAATCAAACCAAAGGCTAAGGTAAATAAAGATTGATTTTAAGAGTTAGTAGAATTTAAATGATTATGCTAATAGACTTCAAGGTTATACTAACAAAGTAATATCCTGTTTCTAAGGAATTATTAGTCTTAAAATATTATCTTACAATTAGCATACAAGAACTAAGAGGATAAGAGATCCTAAACAGAAACTAGCTTTTCTAAACTGTATAATAAAAGAAAGTAATTATTAAAGCATAAGAACTTGATATTAAGGATCTTACTCTAGTCTATAAGACTAACCTCTAAAATATTGTTATAAAGAAAAGATTACACAAATTCCTCTTATTAGTAAAAAGAACTTAGATTTAAAACAACTTCAACTAGATGCTTAAAGATGTTTGAATAGTTATTAAGGAAAATTTAAGTTATGTTATGTAAAGAAGATACAACATACAACATAAAGGACTTCTAATAATAACCTATTAACAAGACTAGTTAGAAGTAAAAACATAGTATAAAGAAATCTAAGGTTTAGGAAAATCAGTAGAATAATTACCTAAAGCTATACAATACTATGCTCAACAAGAACAAAGAGAACCAGTAAAGATTATTATTAAACTAATTAACTAAGATATAAAAGTATTACTTACAATTAATGAACTAGAAGAAGACTTATTACCTTTAGAATCACCTATTATATTACTAAAGAAAAACAAATTAATAAAAANGAATTAATCAACAATTCAACTAAGAAATAACAATATACCCTTTGAATTCTGTAAAAAGAATTCTTATAATAAATAATGTTTTTATCATTGAAATAAAGAAATGTTTTGAAAATGAAATAACAGAATAAATACAGGATGTACAAGTATTCATAAACAATAAAAGCCTAA
Organism: Scytalidium lignicola; assembly: GCA_002812745.2. Lineage (NCBI taxonomy): Eukaryota > Fungi > Ascomycota > Leotiomycetes > Scytalidium > Scytalidium lignicola. The sequence continues at coordinate 11,678 of NCSJ02000562.1, read as the reverse complement.
ATAGACTAAGACTAAGAAATCTTGTTAAAAGACAAACAGTACTCTTCAAGGAATTAGAGGAAAATGCTAAGGATTTGAAGATTAACAACAATATGTTAATTAACAATGTTAAAAACATCAATCTTTACTTTATAAACAGTAAAANGTTCATTATATATTAACATAACATTATATAAAAAGCTAATAAGAGCCTTAATCAATTTAAAAGCTAAAAGAAACTTTATTAATGAACAAGTCATGAAATGACTTAGACTTAACATAAGAGTCAAGGATAATAACTATCTGATATTGTTAATAAACAGTATTAAGGTTCAAAAGCATGTTAACATTCAAACTCAAAACTTAGATATAAAATATAATAAAAGCTACTAAAAGAAGATATCTTTTGATGTTATAAGGTTAAGAACATATCAAGTTATATTAAGAATCAAATGGATAAAAAAGCATAATCCAATAATTGATTAAAGAACAAGTATGATTACCTTCCCAGAAGAAACTGTATCTTTAAGAACTGTCCATGTTAATAAAATTATAAAACATATTCCTGAAGAATACTATGAATAACTAGAGCTATTCACAGAAAGACCTAATAATTTAGCCTTACCTAAGCATAAACCATAAGATTATAAGATAAAGCTCAAAAAGAGGTTCAAACTAACTTATGAACTAATTTATCAAACAACTCTCATCAAGGATAAGATGACGAAAAAANTAATTGCTCAAAAGGATAATGCTTAAAGGTTTGTACAAAGAAGGTCATAGCAAAGTTAAAGTATCACTACATTATACAAAAAAANGAGGACAATCTGTTAAGATAACCTTATGATGACTACAAACACTTGAATAGTAGAATTGAGAAAGACTAATACCCCTTACTATTGATAGATTCAATAATGAACAAGCTAAAAGGAGTTATTATATTTACCAAGCTAGACTTGTAGTTAACATTTAATCTGGTTAGAATAAAAAGGGATAATAAGTAAAAAGTTACCATTCAAACAAAATACAGATTATTTAAGTTATTAATTATAATGTTCAATATAATCAATATTCCAACAATATAACAAAGAATAATAAACTAGATATTAAAGAAATACCTAGAGAAATTCATGATAGTATATCTTGACAATATAATCATATACTTAAAGAGTATTAAAGAATATAAAGAGTATGTCAAACTCATTCTATAAGTATTGTAAAAGGCAAGATTATACTGTAAACTAGTAAAATATAAATTTTATAAAGAACAAGTTYAATTCTTAAGACATTGTATTTCTAGAAAAAGGATTRAAACCCTTGATRACAARATTYAGTYAATYAAAGAATARRARSYACYTAAGATWATTAARCAAYTACARAGTTTCTTAAGGTTAAYYAACTATTACYAAAGATTTRTAAAAGATTAYTYTAAAATCTCYRYACYATTAAYTGAACTCAYRAAGAAGGAYYAAGCTTATAAATAGAATAACAYTATGAAAGAAGYATTCTAAAGYMTTAAAGATGCCTTTATGAAAAGRAGATTTCTTARGAATCTTCAAYCTARAAAAANGRAATAAGAATTGAAACWAATACYTYTGATATAACATTAARARYTATGTTATYAYAATYATARYAARTYARTAAACAACAYTAYTAAGTACTATTARCATTTTGGTCAAGAAAGCTRAAYRTTRCTAAAAGAAATTATYARACATYAAAYAAGGAAATAYTARTTATTRTAAAAGCTYTAAAGYAYTAAAGARTGTATACTGTTAAATCCAATGAAATAATCAATATACTTTYAGATYAYCATAACCTTTAATACTTCATAACWAYYAAGYAATTRAATAYTAAGTAAGTACAATAAGCASAAANAAAYTATCYAAGTATRATTTCAARATTACTCATGTTAARGRAGAAGACAATAGAAGAGTAAATACTCTAAGYTAGAAACTTRAGTACTCAAYTAARGAAAAANGAAGAAAGTRAACTTATATTAAAGGAAGACAAGAGCAGATTCTTAGTATATAATAAAGGACAACTTATAACTATYATAACAATAACAAACAAGYATTAAGCTRATCARATTAGAGAAGTAACTAAAAAGGAAAAAGAARAGAATACTTTRYTARAYATAACYAAAGRTAARTAGGARAAAATCAARAANYATMTRRTATAAGAACAAAANGACTATATATACTAACGAAATTAACAAAAGAATTTGTCAAAGAATAATATAGCTTGCTATATAATAAACATATAARAGTAAYTTAATRTTAYTAYTAAATCAATAAARATTACTTTRTCATAAAACTAYAATYARTAATTAARAAAGTAATTRTGAAATRYAAAATCTATAAGAAGGCTAAGAATCCAAGAAGGAAGCCTTAARRACAATTATACCTTATACAAATACYTAASAATYYATAARARYTAATYAGATAAGAYTTTATCATAAAACTATTAATTTYCACAGATTGYATAACAAAGGTYAAGTAYAACTTCATYTTTGTAATAACTGAACATTATACTAATTWTRCAAYATTTRAACTGTTCAARRAGACTTAAGRAGTAAAARARGTARTYRATATATTCTTAYAAAGARTAATRTCTTAATAARGACTACCAAAACAAATAATCTCTGATAAAGATACTAGATTCATGTCTAAGTTTTRAAAGATAATAATAACAAGAATAAAAGTCAAGAGGAAGTTGTTAACAGTATAACATCCACAAATTAACAAAAAAANCAAAACGTTTGAACAAATAGTTAAAAGAATACTTAAGAAGTTATATTAATTATGATCAAGATAATTAAGTTGATTACTTACTAATAACAAAGATAACATATAATAGTACATCACATAAATTAACTAAGATTACTTTATTTTATACAAATTACAAACAAGAATCAGAAAGGTTCTGTACTAGACTAAAACTAGAATCTACAAGTGAATTAGCAAAGATTCATACAAAACAAATAAAGGAAATGCAAGAAAAGATCAAAAACTCACTTTAATACATTAAAGAAAGAATAAAGAAGTATTATAATCATAAACACTTAATGAAATCAATGTACAAAAAAAGAGAATAAAGTTTATCTTCTTAGAAAAAACATCAAAACAACAAAATTAAGCAATAAACTAGACTAAGTAAAAATAAGACTATACAAAATCAAAAAAAGTTTATAAACCTTTAATATATAAAATTAAAGTTACCAATAACAAATTAAAATATATCTTGTTTTCCATATTTTACTTCTTGAATTAATACTTAAAAATACTTAAATACTAATACTAAAAGAAGTTAATCTAAAAAGAGAATATAAAGTTAAGAAAATCATTAATCATAGAATACATTATAAGAAACTATAATACTTAATTAAATAAATAAGATATCTTAAGAGTAAAAATGAATAAAAANCCTACTTCTAATCTTATAAGCTATAAAGAGTTATTAAAGGTATATCACTAAACTTATCCTAAAATGGATTTCCAGGTGATGAAATCATAAGGTTAGAGAAAAAGAGGTTAACAACAAAGGAAGAAGTTATACCTAAGTCAACAGAATACAACTTTAAAAGTTACAAGGAATTTTATTTCCCTTACTTCTCTTTCTCTTCTACAATGTCTAGCTTATCAAAAGTCTTCAGCTCATGACAAAGCATCTTGCCAGCATACTTCTAAAGGAAGTTTTACTGCTTGTAAAGCCAAAAAANGGCAAGCTGCCTTTTCGATCATTTCCTAAGAGATAAAAGCCAAAGCTTATGTAGTTTTCTCCTCCTCCTCATCTAAACGCACCTTTTCTCTTCAATAAACATCCTAAGAAGAAACAAGCAAATCATCATAATCATACCTTTGCTTATACTAAACATACTTATTATACTTACTTAAATCGGAAACCATTTTACAAGTTTTGCCATTTTACTAACAAAAAGAACAAGAAGACATTTCAATACTATTATCCTTAATATAATCTTCTAAACCTAACCTTTCTTTGTATTTTCTTGATTTTCCCTTTTCTTCTAGAATAATATTGTCAAAATACAAGTGTTTTGGTAGCATGTTGAAAAGAAAGAATAGATTAACAAACAATGAGATTGTTCATAACAATAGTTAAGTGTCAAAGTAACACTAGTACAAAAAGAGGATAATATTATAGGTTTTACCTAACAAGCTGATTGAGGTAAGCTTAAGGCTTAATACACAACAAAGTATATATAAAAAACCTAACAATTACATGACTAAGACCCTGAAGACTTAAGAAGGTCCAAGGGGTCCATAAACCTAGAGAACCTAAGGAGGTCCAAGAAGTCCAGTTGGATTTCATTATCTATATAAGTACATTATAAGAACATAAGAGTAAATTCCTCATGTTCAACCTAAATACATTACTAGATCTTACCTTTGACTTAGTCACCTACTTATATGTCATATGTTTCTGTTGTCCCTGAACATCTACCTTATCCTTAACTATCCAGTAATCTGGATAACATAGTTTTGTAACATATACTTAAAAGAAGAACTAGAAGAGTAAGAAGAAGAATATTTATTACTTGATGTTATAATGTTTAAAGAACTTTAAACTAAAGAAAGAATAATTTTAAAAAGCTTAAACTCTAAAGGAATTTAATAAAGACAAGGTTAGAAAATCATTAAAACAAAATAAATGTAATAAGAATCCTTAATAGTTTTAAAACTTATATATATGATAAGAATTCTAGTAAAAGTATAAATAAGATTATTACAAGAACTTAGAATAAAAGTACTAAGCATGTTAAAGACTAGAAGAACAGTTTAAATGCTAAGATATTTTCTATTATTATCATCAGAATTAAATTGTTAAGTAGTATTTAAGGAAACCATTAAGGTTATAAGCTAAGCCTAAGAAGTAAATAGTCTACTCAGAATCTTCTAAGAAGACAAGGAAAAGCATTAAAAGTATAGATTAGGAAAAGTTTACCAGTTTGACAAGAAACATCTTAAGGAAAAGATTAAAGTTACTGATTATATTACAAAATATAATGTTAAACAAAGTCAAAACCTAATAAAAAGTTAATAGTATACAAAAAGAAGGACTATTTCATAAGAATGTTAATCTTGTGAGAAATACTTATTATCAGAATATAAAGGTCATAATTAACTTAAAGAATAATATAAATCTAATATTCATATAAGTAATAAGTTTATTAAGAATCTACACTAAGGTCAAGTTAATAAGATATCTAATCAGAATGGTAAATGGAATAATGTTAGAAGAAGTTATAACACTTGAGATTAAGCTATATATTATGATTATAGAAGGTTATAAAGAAATAATCAAGTTTGATGTTATTAACATAAGAAAGTATAACATAATCTTAAGGTTATTATGGATAAAAAACCATAATCCTGAAATAGACTAAGCTACTTATGAAATAAGGTTTATAAGATGTTGATATAATAAGGTAGATAGCTTAAGACTTGTAAAAGTGTATAATGTTATAACAAATAACAAAGAAGACTTAAGAGAAGCTTTAACTTTATACCCTTAGATACTAGAACAGTATAAGGAGTTTGAGGAACTATTTACAAAACAACTTAAGTAATATTATTAAAATATTATAAATAAGATCATGAAATACTATTAAAAGAAGGATTTGAACTACTCTTTAAACTTATATATTTTACTAACTTAACATAAGATGTAATCATAAAAGAGTAATTAGATAAGATAGTAGTAAAAGGATTTATAAGAGAATCATAATCATTGTGTAAAGTACCTTTGATATTTGTACTAAAGTTAAAGGACCCTTGGGGAAAGCCTTATAAAGATTATAAAGGAATTAACATAAGAATATTGCTAAATCAGTACTTATTATCCTTAATATCAGTTATAAGAGACAAGTTAATAAGAGTTATAATCTTTATTAAATTAGACTTTTAAGTAAGTTTTAATTTGATCAGAATGAAGGAAAGTAAGGAATAAAAGATAACTATACAAACAAAATATAAATTGTTCAAGAGCTTGGTTATACTATTCAAGTTTACCAATATATTAGTTATTATACAAATGATTAACAATAAGATTGTTAAAGAATTTTTGGATAAATTTGTAATAGTATACTTGGATAATATTTTAATATACTCTAAAATAAAAGAAGAGTATAAAAGATATATAAGGTAAGTCTTAAGGGTATTACTTATGAAAGGAATATATTGTAAACTAACTAAGTATAAATTTCATGTTAAAGAAGTTAAATTCTTAGGAGAAATTGTCATTACCATTGAATTTAGAATGGATTCAGAAAAAATCAAAGTAATCAAGGATTAGGCTAAACTAAAAAANCATCAAGGATATATAATCTTTTTTAAGATTAACAAACTATTATAAATAGTATATCAAGGACTATACAATTATAGCCAAGCTATTAACATCTCTAACTAAAAAGAATAAACTGTTTGTGTAAAGTTAAGAAAGATAAGAAGCTTTTCAGAAGTTAAAGGATACTTTTGTAAACTAAGTATTAGTATAACTTAAGTTAGAGAAACTATTCTGGATGAAAATAAATATGTTAGATTATATACTTAAGGTAATGCTTAGTTAACAAGATAACAATAAGAAGTAAAGACTAATAGCATTTTATTCTAAGAAGTTCATTCTAGCAAAATTAAATTACAAAATATATAACAAAGAATTGTTAACTATTGTAAACTTATTCAAGAAATGGTAAGTTTACCTTGTAAGGGCTAAATATAAAATAGAAGTCTTAACAGATTATAAGAATTTAGTTTATTTCACCATAATGAAGGAGTTGAACAAATGATAAGTAAGATAAGTAAAGTTGTTAGTAGATTACAATTTTTGTATTTGTTATGTTAAAGGATTTAAGAATACTAAAGCAGATACTTTTAGTAGAAAACTAGAATTTATAAGAAATAACATATATAAATCAAGAGCTATCTTGAAAGAAGAAGGCTAGGACTTAGTGTTTAGACATATATAAGTCAACAAGGTAACTAAAATCATGAACAACGAATGGTTAAAGAAAATCTAAGATGAAGTAAAGGTTAAGAAAGAGAAGATAAACCTCTTTAAGAAGGAAAATCTAAACAAACTCATAAGCTATTACAATGAATAAGAAAGCCAAGGTTAAGAACTTTATGAATTAAGTATATAGATTTATAATAAGAGACTAGTTATACTAGATATCTTGGTTAAAAAGTTTGTTAAAGAATAATACAAATTATCAACATATAAACATCAAGGAGTCAACAAAACTAAGGATAAGATTCAATAAGAATTCTATGTTTATAAGTTAAAACAGACTATTAATGAAGTTATTAAGGAATATGATATTTATAATAAAAGTAAGAATTGATATAAATTACTTTATAAACAATTACAATTGTTAGAAACACTTAAATGATTATAACAGTCCATATCTTAAGACTTCATTATCAAGCTTCTACTATTGCAAACAGAATAAGGAAGCTTTAATATTAATTGTTATAATATAATACTGGTAATAGTTAACAAACTAACAAAGTTTGTATTAATGTTGTTATTTAAGGAGTTATAAACAGTAAAAGACCTTATAAGGGTTTTCCTTAAATATGTAATAATCAATTATAAGCTTTTAGAAGAAATAATATTAAATAAAGATAAGCTGTTTATGTTAAAGTTTTAAGAAACTTTGATAAACCTTATAAAAGTAAAACAGAAGTTATTAACAGCTTTTCATCTCTAGATAGATGGACAAACAGAATAAGTCAATGTTATAGTTAAAATATACTTATACTGTTATGTTAACTATAAGCAAGATAATTGAACAGGATTGTTATTATTAGCATAATTAGCATATAATAGTTTGAAGAGTAAAATCACTAAAGTTATACTGTTCTACACAACTTATAGACATAGGCCTAGTATAAACTATGTTATAAGAAGGCTTTGAAGTATTAGTAAGTTAGTAAAAGAAAGGGTAAAGAATATTCAGGAAATTCAAGAACAACTTAAAGTGGATATTGAGTTTGCAAAACAGAAGAACATGTATTATTATAACAAGAGACATAATGTAGAATCTATACTTAAGAAAGAGGATAAGGTTTACCTTTTACAAAAAAANTATCAAAACAATAAGACTAAGTAATAAGTTAGACTATAGGAAATTAAGATTATTCAAAATCAAGAAGAAATATAACAAGTTATCCTTTTGTTTAAAGTTACTTAAAAAATGGAAGATATACTTAGTTTTCTATATATTATTACTTAAGCTAGTATTTGAAAATATATTACCAATGCTAGACATGGACCTTAAAATAGACTTAGAAGAGGAGTAGAATATAGAAGAAATATTAAATTACAAACAATACTATAACAAATTATAATATTTGGTAAAATGATTAAACTATCTAGAAACAGAGAATTCGTAAAAATCATCAAGGAATCTTACCAACTGCTAAGAGAAGCTTGAGGATTATAAGAGAAAGAACTTAGAAGTTGATTTAATTCTTGGGAACTTATATTAAGACCTAAGGGTTTAATGTTCTAAGAGGAATCAAGTAGTACAAGGTTATTATAAGAGGGCTTAGTATATATAGTATTAACCTCCTCAATGGAGTTTTCCTTTTCCTTTTCTTGACACTCTTTCTCTTTAACAGTATCTAGTTCGTCAAGGCTACGTAAGCCTTGAATGGTCATTTGTTTTCAGCGTTTTTTTNAATGAACGTTTTAGTTTTCAGATATGAAGGATTTTCATTATAGCAATTTCTTCTTCTTTGTCAAGCTTGGATTGCTGACGATCAAAGGACTCCTACCTGCTAGACAAAGTAGCGGATGCATCACAGGGACATTTGGAACGAATGTACTCGGAACAGTGAGAGGACTTCTTGAAGTCAACCAAATACCTCCAACCTTCCTTTTCGCAATGAGAGCAAGGAATCATGGTATTATCAGAGTCCTCTATGTCTTAGGCAAGTTCAATGTGTTCTTTCTTTTTACAATGAGCAGTAGAGTTAAGGTTCTCTAGGAAACGTTTAAGGGGCATAATGAAAAGGAAGGAAGGTTTGGATTTCTTTATAATGTTATTTCCTTGTAATTAAGTGTTAGGATGATGTTAGGTTAAGAAGGGGATAATGTCATGATCTTTCTATTTAGAGGCCTGAGGCTTGGTAACACTGGTTACACAGAGAACCTCCAAGGTAGCAAAAGGGAGGTTATATGACAGGTTACATAATGGATCCAGTGGACTTGAGAGGATCTAGAGGATCTAGGACCTGGAGGATTCATTAAGATTTAAGAAGTACAAAGGTTTATATAAGTAGATAGTTTTCCTAGTTAGATAAAGCTTTGTACTTAACTTAAATTGAATATCTTGGTTAAAGATCTTCTAGTAACAATTTGACCAGTGCTTATAACTTTATATTCATATTCTAACCTTTGAGTAAATGATATAATATTAATATAAGGTAAATATCCAGATACTTTATTAACAGGTATACAAGATATATTATATTAGAATATTGAATTTACAAAATAAAAAGCTAATTAACTTGTTTTTATAAATAAATCTAATAATACTAAATGTATAAGATATTAGAAATATGAATAAGCATTTATTAATAAGTTAACAAAAGTTAAAAAGTAGTTAAAACAATTGAAAAAGTATTTAATTCTATTAGTATATATAATAAAAANGTTATATTATAATAATTATTATTAAAAAAAGTATAATAATTAATATATTCAAGTAATGGATTAAAACTAATATATTGTTATTATATAACTTTTAATTATATAAAAGGTTAGTTTTAATAATAAACAATTATATAATTTATAGAAAAGTATACTTTTAATTACTTTATAATATTAGAAATATTTTACTTAAATTTTTACTTTTATATTACCTATTTTTCAACTTAATCAAAAAGAGTTTTAACAATTTAAAAAGGTAAATTCATTAATATTACACTTTTTATTAAAATATTAAAGTTGATTTTAAAGCTTTACTTTATATTAAAATCAATAAAGTAAAAANGGAAAAGTAATTATAAAGCTGTTAAGAATATGAATAACTATTTTTATTATTCAGGTTATTAAATAATTGAAAATACAGAAATCTAATTAATTCTACTATATATAATAAAAGCTATTAAACTTTTAAATTTATAATAATTCTTATACTCCTTTTTCTACTTTAATATATGCATTCAAACAATTATAACAACTTTATATAAGAAATTATATAATTTAAGTTAATTATCATTAAGTTAGTTAAATAAAAAAAAAAGATATTTTAATCTAGTAAAANTTTTAAGTACTAATTTGATTTTGTCGCTTTTTTNGATATAAAAGAAAGTATTTATATATATATTCAGTAAATGACAGAATTAAACCTTTATTATTATAATCAAGTTAAATAGAATTTGATAAATAAATTGATTCTTTACTAAATAAGCTAATTTAACTTTAACTTATTAGTTAATTTAAAAAAAGTTAAGATTTTTATATTAAAGATAATATTACTATTGCATAATAATATTAATAAAATGTTTTTAGACTTTAATTATTTTATTTTCTCTTTCTTTTATTATAAAGTAAAATATTAGTTTTTCTTTTCTTTAATTATATAAATTATTTTCAAAGATAAAGCTTTTAATATTAATTTATTCTTTTTAATCTTATCTGCTTATACTTTTACTATTATTATTAAAATTAAAATTAAAGTATACTTAATTCTTTTATTACTTATTATCTTATCTTAACAGATTTTAAATTRATTAATACAAGTTAGANTCTTTATAATAATAATACTTAAATAATATATTATACTTTAATTCGAAGAATNATTTCTTTTTTTNAATAAGTTNAATTCTTTAAGAAAGTTTTAAACTTTTTTTTACTTAATATTAAACATTATATTATTGTCAGTTCACTTATATCATGTAGTACAGTATATAATATATATAATATACTATTATATTATTCTATAATTCATTCTACGATTAAAGGTAAAAGAGCAAAGTTATTAGAACTTAACTTGTTCTTATTACCTAATTAGGATTAACTTATAAGAGTATATGAATATCATGTATATAAAACTACTATTTTATTAATACTAGAATTACTTTAAAAATAATTATATATTATAACTCTTAAAACACTTAAATTTGTAGAGTTTTTCTNAATCATATGCTAATTACTTAATTGAGAATAACTTTGAATCCTTGTTATAATCCTTACCGTCATAACCTGATAAACGTTAGAAGATAGCTTATAAAATGTCCGTAGCCAACGAATGTTAGGTCACATGATGAGTCTTAGCGTATAAAGGCATATAAGGATGTATAACTATACAGGTTTATACTAGTCTATACAGTTAAGTACTTATTTGTCTATATAAGAACATGCTTTCTAAGCTTTAATTAGGACCTTGTGTTCAACCTAAGTTATAACTATACTATATATACTTGTTTACTATAATTACAAACAGCTTACTTTTACATAAACCCAACGAGAGTAACTAAGCTTACCTTATATAACTATGCTGTAAGAAGTCTTATAACATTTTGAATATTATTACATAGAAGTAAATCATGTTAAACCTAAATAGGTATTAGACAGAGATACAATGATTAGTTCAGAAGAAAGCTTTAAAGAAAGTTCAATAAATAAAAGTTCAAGTAACAAAGTTGACTTAAAGAACAAAGTTATAAACT
>NCSJ02000561.1:0-17196 GCA_002812745.2 Scytalidium lignicola | reverse complement strand
GTTTCTAAATCCTGATTTATCAAGATAAGCAATGTTCAAAATGTTATAAAACTACATTATCCAGGTTATTGAATAGCCAAGGGTAAGGTAAATGTTCAAGGATAACAAAAACATATAACACACAAGTAAGCAACTAAGTTAAAGGTAAGATCTAGTAATGTATTTAAGTTGAACACAAAAGGTCTACTCTTATGTTCTTATAATATACTTATATAGATAATGCAAGGCCTGAGGCTTGATATATAGCAGAGTGTATATAAAGAGATTGTCGTCATAATCTAGACGATAAAGGAAATCGATCATTTTTGCCACAATAGGAGGCTCTTCCTCGTCGAGAACAATCTCTTGCGAGACAGCTTCCTATTTGCTAAGTTAGCTTCGTATTCATCTCATCTTAAAACTCTTATTTTAATTGCGTACCTTGAATACGCCATCGACAGCAGCAGAAAGCACCGGCGATCTTGGGCAGACAATTGCACGGTGTGCGCGAATGACTTCACCGTCACCGCAACGAATCGTAAAATCCGAGTACTTCCCTGATCGAAGGACCCACAAAGTCTCGGCCTTCACCTTTGGATGATTCTGCAAACAGTCACAAGAAAGGCTCTTCGCACCGACAGCCCCGCATCAGCCTCGAAAGAGGTAAAAGCAAAGGCACCTCCAGTGTCAAGTGACAAAATCATCAAGATCTGGGATAACGTCCGTCCTTGTGTGCCGAAAAACCCTGTGTGCCGAAAAAATGATAGGTACTTTAACTTGAAGCATCTTCAAATTTGTACACACCTTTGATATCTGCTATTATTTTTTATAAGTTATATTCCGTGGCCATTCCCAGATACCCTCAACCCCTCCTACTAGAAAATCACATTCGCATTGTCGCCCTGACGCTTGATTTGGAAAGAGTCTCCTTTTATAGTATAACGGACTTCCTCTACCACAGTTATACAACCGAGCTTACTATCTCTAATACTTATAAAGGGTCTTATTCAAGCACTAAGGCCTCACACGACTAGGGTACATGAGACACCAAATCCTATCTCGTTCAGATGTTCATTAGCCTTGAGAGGATGGATTCAGTGCCGAAAGATATCCATACATGTATTAGCTAACAGATATCCTGTTGTCTCCTACTATCTATTGCTATACCAATTGACGCGCCTCTTCCTGAAACTAATCATCTCAAAATCTTCTAGCTTTCGTATCAAGAGATTGAAATTCCCACGGGCCCAACAAGTGTTGCATCCTCGAGATCAGTAAAATCAGAAGGTTGCATCGTTGTCAGAGCCATAAATGCCATGCCGCTCATGTTCTTTGGTACAACTGTCGATCCATATCCTTCTACATCAACAACAACTGATGTATATGTGGGTCGATTGAACAAATTAACCCAGGCAGCGTAGATCGGTGTCCTTACCTCACGCGAAACCCAAGCTTGCTGTGGATCCCAAGCGAACGACACAGATGATGGATATGAACTATCATCAGCGAAAGTAGGGCCCGATAGGTTCAAAGTTAACTGAGGATATGCAGGATATGCAGGTTCCACTGCTACAAAGTCTCCTTTCAGGCGCCCCTTGCAATACCGTGCTCCATCTTGGTCTTGGGCATCAGTGGACACTGAAATAAAATATAATTGGCCGCTGGAAAGTGACAGGATTGTTGCCGAGGTTGTTGAGGTCCACGTGGTCTCAGAAGGCCAAGACCCTTGCGGGCGGGTAAAATCAGGCTGGGCGAAGGTTCAGGTGAGTTCTTACNAAAAAGTCTTGGGAAAAGAATCCTTACACTAATTTAGGCCCCTCTATGTCGCCTGGAGCCAATTGCTGAAAGGCAGCAACGACGCCCGTTCAGCACTCGGGTTGAGGCACACACTGGGAGTGCCGTGCGAACTGGGCTAGCCTTCTTTGATCAAGACCCCGTTTTCCCGAGTTTCGCGTTGCACCTTGACCATGAGACGGCTATAGTTCTCAGGATAGCTGAGCCTCCTCACAGGGAACGCATCGTTAATGGCCAGTGGATGGCTGAAAAGAACGGAACGGAGTTTATATCTCCGTGCCCCAATGCCCAGGTTGCTGGACAGTAACAGGACTATGACAACGGAGTAACTTGGCAGGCACTACGATCCACTACGTCCGAATCCGAGGGGGGACTCCGTCTACTTGGCCAAGTCCTGCCATAGGCTAATATACGAGTACATAAGCAATATCCCGGTCGGTCCGAACCGGCCTTTATGAGTACTTTAGAAGAGTATTTTCCACCTCCTATCCTTTCGCCCTAGAGTGAGGAATGGGGCCCCAAAACCCACTGGGTACCCACCCCATARGGACCCAGTGAAGGGGTACGGACCGACCTTTTTGGCATGTAACTACTGTGTACTTTGGACTTTGGGCTTCACGGGCTGGTGCTTTGGGCTCGAGATGCCGTACTGTGTACATCCGTAGATGGATGGTTCACTGACCTCTTCCTACTGTAACCACCGGCAAAGCATCAATCATACAGTAATACGGAAGCACCGTAATGATTGATACTACCGTACCATAATAACTGTACAGTGCTGTCCTTCGCAATGGTTAGCAAAGGTTAAACCCGTTGCCCGGAAGAGATTGGCGCCTTAATTATTATTACTCCCTCTCTTGCGTTTGCATCGCGACCAGAGCTGGACAGATCCAGGTACAGGTTCCTCTGTAGGTGTTGTGCAGTCTTAGTGAGTACCGGGACAGTATTTGAGGATTGCGGCCTGATTGATGAATTCTCCTTGGCCCCAGCGGCTGGAGGCAAGACATTGGCCAAACAGGGGTTAGCGCGCCCGCTGCAAACGGAATCTCGTCCAAGGGGGATCCCACGGCCAGATTCGATAACCAGTGGTCAGGCATCCACCAGCTTAACCCACGAGGCATTTAGGCACGTAAATCATCACTGTATCGAGGTACCCAGGCACGCCAGGCATTCGTCAGGCATCCAGCCCGGCATTCAGGGGTAGTACAGTAAAGGGGAAGGGGACCCGCGGCTCTGTTCCCTGGACGCTTACAGAGTACGTGCTTCCCTTCTGCTTCTTCTTCTTCTCCCCCCTGAGTGCCGCCATTTGTTTGTCACAAGGTGGGGTGCTCACTCACCATGCACGGCCTCAACCTCCAAAAAGTGTATCATGGTTCACCACACCTTTTGTATATATACACTACTGGTACAGTACATGTGTGCGCTTTGGCTTATATGGTGTGTGCCGTACATATATACCCGCGAGTCTCATTACTCTCGACCCAACCCGTGGATTAACAGAGTTCATATGCACGCCAATTACCCTTCCTTTTATCCTCTCCTCTACCTATCCTACACAATACTGTATATCCCAAGCAAAGTCTGTTCCTGCGACAGTCATAAGTGCAGAGAGCCGTTAGGTTCCGTTTCAACCCGTTTCGTTTGTCTCCTCCCACATTTGATCCATCGTCTTTGCGAGACTCCCGGTATCAAACTCTCCCCGGTTACTATTTATCATAATTATATCTCACTCACATATACACACAAACATAACTTAAAACGGTACTGTAAAGTACAGTAGAACACACTTTTATGACAAGGTAATTGGTCCAATAAACAAGGAATACTAATACCACGACCCTGCTCCACGTACCGGTGGCCGTCCGCCTTGCCTCCTCCTGTTTCACAACAGCATCGCGCTTCCGCAAATCTGTGTCAGCCCGCCCCGGGCTCGAGGGTCCCACTTGGGGAATCCAAAAGGCTTATCAGAGCTCAAATCCCCCGCCGTTCAAAGTTTGTCCCGCACCACACCAGCTCGACAACAACTACCGGCGTCGCAAAAAGTCCGAGGCGAGGTGGAAGGTGGCGGGTTCCTGCAAGTCTAAACTAACTATTTTCTTGTCTGTGAGACATCGGGGCGGTAAGTTATCTTCAGCCTTGGCTTTCGTACATAAAAATCATAAATCCCCTCCAGACCAGAGAAAGCACGGGAGTATGTTAATTGCTAGTGGATAAACTATACCATGGTAAAGCTATACTCTCTTGCAGCTATATAGCTAAGACAATACTCCGTACATCTTAAGCAAACGGGAGATCATATTCCATTTGGGATTTGCTACTCTACTCTACTACGACTCTCTTCGCAGCCAAATGCATCCCGCTTTATTCCGTCAGGTAGTGACAAGAAGATGATGAATTTTCGAGTGATCAATATCTAGTGTAATGTTAAATAATGCTACCATCTACTGAGTTCATCATATGAGTACGCATACCATTCGTTTCATCCTGGCCCCTTTTAAAATAATCTCGTGTCCTCCAAAGCCTTGGACTTCTCCATAGCCTCCAATATCGTCAGTAAAATTATTGCAATCTTCTTGATTAGTACTGTAGGCTTTAAATATTTTAAGAATCACATATGCTAATGTGAATTAAAGGCTGTGGCTCGAATAGATAGGCGTTTAAAAGTCATAAGTATTGAAGAGTTCAAACAAGCAATCGAGAAACGACGGATCAGACAAAAACACTATTCGGTATGAGAAAGGGCGAATCAGTCTTTAGGACAAAGCATCGCACTACTATGAGGCCTGGAAAAGCGCTCCATTATTTGCACACTCGGTATAGAAGGACCCGATGTAGTCGAGGAAAGAGAAGGAAGAAATATGGAAGTGGTTGGATTCAAAGCATCACGGAAAGGAGGAAGCTACCATAGTAAAGACGAAATGGCACTTCAAGCATAAGTCATTGTGTATTTGGAGAGAGCGTTGATAATCTTATCACCTGACTTGGAAGCGCATAACAGAAGATAAATCTTAAAAGTAATGATTGTGTGAGGATTGTTCTACCTGATGGCCTTCTGTTACACTGCCTGAGAAACAAATATTCCCAGAACTGCACTTGAGTGTGTCAAGCACAAATCCCTAAGCCTGTATCCCTACATCGTTGAGAGCAATCACCTACTAATGACATTCAAAAAGTCGGTGAGCTTCTTAACTTCCTGACGTTCGGGCATACCACCAACAGGTGTTTGAAATGGCCAATAACTCCGTAGAGTGGCCTGAAAAGATCACATTCTTCAAGTAGAAGCGCGTTTTTTGAGATCAAACGCATAGGTGATGTTGAATGCATCGTAAGATGTATGCTCATTCCCCATCCTCATCGCTCGTGGCGTCGATATTGGACTTCTCTGGCTTCCTAGCTTTCATCCTCGCCTTCCTGGCAGGCTTAATTTCCGCTTCCGACTCTTCTGCTGAAACTTCTGCTTCCGCTGAATTGCCAATTTCGATTCCTAGTTCGCGCAGGTTGGCGTTGATCCCTGGTATTGCCTGAAGAAGTGCAATGTACTGATCGATGGTCAAAGATATGCCCTTGATAAGAGCAAAGCTCTCTGTCAGCTTTGCTGTTAAAAGGACTTTAGCATGAATTTCATATACCTTCTTTCCGGGGAGCATCTTCCCATCCTTCTCATAGAATTCACGGATGTTGATCAGATGTGCCTTCTTGAACTCTGATATTCCGACCCGACGAGGTTGGCGGCCGGATGATAGCTGGTTTGCAAAGGATCTTTGTCAATTCCAAGGAATTCCCGTTGTGTAGAGCTGGTGCTCAAATCCGAACTCACCTCCCAGAATGGGTTGCCTTCACCGTCCTTACCATCTGCACTTCCACCGTTGGCGTTCTTGGACTTTTTGGACTTCGGTGGGCTATTCTCGCCATTTGAGACAGCGCCCGAGTCGTATTCGTCAATGGATCGTTTGTTTTGAGGCATGTTTCACGTCGGGGATGTCGGAGAAGAGAAATCAGAAGGTAGCTGTGGCGCGTGAGAATTTGGGTTAATGTCGCGGTGTGAGTGAATCTAGCGGTTACTGAAAGATGACGTATTATTTCTCTAGAGAAGGTGAAAAAGCCGAGGCATCTTGCTAATGCAAGTCTGATATTATCGATTGAGTGTGATACGAAAGATCGAATCCACGCGTCTAAGAACTCGTGTCCCCGAAGGGTAAAGTGTAAGATTGCAATAGGAAAAAAGTCACGACATGGAGCTCACAAGGCGGAGAAACGAAGGTAAAATTAATCCACGAGCCTTTGTTGGGCCCAGGGGACGTTGCAGGGGGCCAGTCGACCCGCCCGCAAAGCCACACAGACACTTCCCAGCACCCGTACCGTAGCGCCGCGCCCGTCGTCAACGTAATTATCTTGCTTGAAAAGGGGATGGTGAAAGCCGCATGTCAGACACGTCTCCCTCCACCACCAGACACTCTCTTCCCTCCTGTGCTCGATAGCTGAGTTGGCAGAAATCTCTGCTTCTCTCTCGCGCACCAGAGCACAGGACCAGTCTCTTAAATCTCTTGAAATAATTAACACGGATTCATCTCGCTGGAACCGGAATCATCAATTATCAATATCCGAGCTCGAAATCCACTGTCAGCATGCGCCTGCCGAAATCTCCGCGATGAACGGAATCGGAGGAGACTTCAAGCATGGCAATGGCCACGCCGTGGCGCCAGACAATACATCTGTTCTGGAGCCAATAACGCCCGTGTCTAGCAACCTTGAGGACCTCACAACCCAAACTTTACGCTTCCTGTCAACCGCTTCTCCCAGAACGCTTGGAGGAATCGCCGTCGGATTGGCGGCTGTCACATATGTGGTGCTTGGGAGGGTCGGCTTAGTGCTAATTGGCGCCTTTGGGGGTGTCATTCTACATGCGACATGGGAGGCTCGAAATTCAGATTCACCAGACGAGACTCGAAGGGAGAAGCCGGTGGACGTGGTTGGCAGGATTTTGGAGTGGAGAGACGGGCAACGAAAATCACAGGAGTTGAGCGAAGGCCCGGATTTTGATGGCGATGCCCTGGCTACGGAGTTTGAGACCTTCCGGCCTGAGACTTACAAGGCGCTCAATGACTTCGTTGATGCCGTTGTTCGAGACTATGTCAAAGGCTGGTACCATCCCATACTCCCAGCGGAGCGATCTTTCCCAGAAGCTACCCGCATGACCCTCAAGCGATGCCTTTTATCGCTGTCTCAGCATGTAGGGAGGAAACGCCCTGCGGATACTTTTCTTGACTTTCTTACAAACTCATCATCGATTGTAATCGTGTTTTTGAACGAATTATCCGGTGCCATCTCAGCCTCCCAAGGCGCTGGTCTTTCCCCTGCCGAATCTGTACGTGCCTATTTATCTGCCAACCCGGAGTCGAATCTTGCAAATATCATGAACGAGAGACAGCAAGCAAAGAAATTCAAGATGGTTGCTGAAGATATCATNCAGAACTTCCTGGAGAAGTCTGCCTACGCTTGTGAACCCGCAAGGACTTTATTACGGGAAATGTTAGCAGGAGTGGTGCTAGAGATGGCTCTAGAAACATGCTCCCAGCCAGAGTGGATCAATGGATTTATTGTCTACTTCTTGGAGGAAGAGGAGACGGATAGTGACCAGGCACCTGATGCCGGTAATGGAGTAATTTGTGATGCAAGTAACTTAGATGGTATTTTTGACGGGAATGTGGGGAATGTTGGGCTAGCAAAAGCAAGCAAATCTCAGGCGGAGAAGCAACAGAAACAAGAAGTAAAAAAGCATAAGAAGCGACTGAGCAGAGCTGAAGAGGCAATGGAAGAGGCGATGGAGGAAGCCAAGAGACTCAGTAAACTTATCGCCGAGGAAGAGGCAGAAAAGGCCGCTGCTGCTACTACTACTACTACTGCTACTACTTCAACTTCTTCTATCACCGATACGGCCTCCGCTCCTAAAAATATTCAGCAGGAAGATCAGGATATCTCAAGCCCAACGGAAACACCATCGTTGAAGAGCGTTTCTTCTTCAACTTCGGAGATACAACAGATAAAGAGAATACCAAGCGAGGCAGAAAGGAAAAGACATTCTGATTTACCAACATCTACAACATTACCGGAACGTACGCGCCCCGCAAGATCAAATTCCCATGCACCTTTCACGAGTTTTGATCAGATTGTACCTCAATCACTCCCTACGGCGCTCCAAACCGAATCTCAAGCTCCACAAAAGAAGATCATGCCCTTAACACTGGTCAATGCTTCCATTACCATTCTAGATGACTCGACCGTTGCTGACAAAGGAAGGCTTCGCACCAAGCCTAACTGGGACTATCTGGTTCAAATTGAACCAGAATCTTCCCAGCACCCTGGATGGATGATTATCCGCAAGTACCAAGATTTTGAGGTCTTGCATGAGATTATCAGGCGTATTGCAAATGTTTCAGGCGTCATTGCTTTCACCGAGCAGCATAACACGCTTCCCAATTGGAAAGAACATACTAAGGCATCTCTGCGTGGCGAACTTGAGCGCTATCTCCGCGATGCTTGTTGGCATCAAAAATTAGCAGAGTGTGAGGGAATGAAACGATTTTTAGAAAAGGACCAAGGCCAGAATCAGTCATTTAGCTCCAGTATGAAGTCGGGCTTCCCAAATCTGAGCTGGTCCCCTTCGGCCTTTGAATCAATGGGCAAGGGTGTTTTAGATGTGCTCACGAATGCCCCTAAAGGTGCTGCCGAGGGCGGGAAGGCTGTGTTTGGTGGTGTCACTGGAGTATTCAACAATATTGGAAATCTTGGGCAGAAGAAGATCAATGGCTCTGCAAATGTTGCTGCACACCCAGCCGGCAGAGCATCCATTTCAACCTTACCAAGGATGGATAGCTTCACCTCTATCGCGTCCTCGAGAAAGGGAAGAGTAAGTGAGGATAGCTTGCGAGCTAGCCCTCTTGTCCAGACACAACCTTCAAAGGTTCCCCCTATGGAGCGAAGGCCAAGCTACAACTCGATTGCGGAGGATGAGGTCGAATCTCAAGGTCGTCCTTCAATGTCAGCTACGTCATCTATCAGCGGTCGAGAGAGCACGAGCCAAAGTCGGGATCCAAGTCGAGCTCCCTCGAGAGGTACACCGATATCTTCCCCTACTCAGAGTACTGCTGAAGACCATCGATTATCAATAGCTCCTAGTGACATACCAGACGATTATGGTCCATGCTATGACTATTCCCCTGCCACTCAGTCCCGATTTGATGGTACTTTCCAGACTGTGACAGCTTCAACTGGCAACGTACAGCCAGTACAGTCTCCTAACCGATCTTCGATATCCTCGCCAAAACGATCTTCTATGTCCATCCCACCACCAACACCACCTCGTAAGCTGAGAAAAGAGCCCGGTCCAGTCACAGAACAAGAAACTAGGGTCGCAGTTGAACTGGTATTCGCTGTTATTAATGAGCTCTACACTTTATCTTCAGCATGGAACATTCGCCGAACTCTACTTAATGCTGCAAAAACATTCCTCCTCCGACCTGGAAATCCATCCTTATCAGCCATTCAATCCCTCATTCAGGACTCGATAATTGTAGCAAATACTACTGATACCGCCGTCGCAACCCACTTATACAAGCTTCGGAAGAACACACTTCCAACGGAAGAGGAACGGAAAGGCTGGCCTGAAGAAATGACCGCGGAGGAAAAAGATAATTTGCGTATCAAGGCTCGGAAGATCCTCGTTGAGCGAGGAGTCCCCGCTGCTCTTACCGGCGTTATGGGACAGGCTGCTACTGCTGAAGCCCTAGGGAGAATGTTTGATTGCTTACAGGTTGAGGAAGTAGCTCGCGGTCTTGTTTTTGGGTTGTTATTACAGGGAATTCGAGCTGTGATGCACTAATATGAACCGCGTCATGATTAATAGAAATGGCCAGCGAGAACGGGGCTCTTAAGTTTTTATGCATGTTATGAATTAAGGGTTGGTCAGTGTTGGTTTTTACCCATCTATCTGGCTGAAAGAGACGAAATGTATGATTCGGCTGTATATTAGGTGTTAGGGATAAACAATAATAATCTTATTGAATAATATTACGTTCTACCATCCCTAGTCTATGTCTACTTTAACCATCACACCTGCAGAAACATAGGAAGAGGCCAACGGAAACTGCTTAATGATTTACTATTTGTAGCTTATTTCCTGTATTCAATTTTTTTTTTTTTACTATGTACATTCACAAACCCAATGACCTTGGATGGTTTTCCCGAATTAGCTTCCCCCGAATGCCAAATGAGCTGACAAACGAGGTACTGACGCCCACCACTGCGCGAAAGTTTCGGGATCGGTGGGCCGCCCCGTAGGGCGCCCCCNACAAGGGGGAANCGTATTCAATGAACTGCTGACAAGACAGTGGATAGTTTTGTTGACATCAACAGCTGAGTGATGAGGAGACTGAGAGAACTCAAGATGCAAATGACTTCATGCCTTCTAGGGAGCGAAAGTCGAAGTTGAATAGTGAGGTGTATGAGGAGGGAGGTTGCCCTTCATGCCTTCTAGGGAGCGAAAGGGACAACCTGTATCGGAATCGGATTGAAGAGGAGCTGAGTGTCGGTTATGATAGAGGACCACAAATGACTTCATGCCTTCTAGGGAGCGAAAGTCAAAGTTGTAGTTAAGTGCAAGATGGCTTCTTGCCTTCTAGGGAGCTGAAGTTCCAAGTTGCGTAGTGAAGTAGAGGAGGAGACGAGACGAGACGCCCTTCATGCCTTCTAGGGAGCGAAAGTCAAAACTGTAGTGAAGTGCAAACTGGCTTCTGCCTTCTCGGGAGCTGAAGTTTCAGACTGCATGGCGAGGTAGAGGAGGAGAGGAGGTGCAATTCGTGCCTTCTAGGGAGCGGAAGTTGCAGGTTGGAGAATGCGAAGATATATGAGGAGCTACACTTCATGCCTTCTAGGGAGCGAAAGTAGTAGGCTATAAGAGGTGCAAAGTGACTTCGTGCCTTCTCGGGAGCGGAAGTTGCACATTTGCAAGATATAACAGGTGAATGGAAAAGTTAACTGTGACAGCGGAGATGCACTTTGTGCCTTCTAGGGAGCTAAAGTTGCATGCTGTGAAATTGCCGTATATGAGATGCAAAATGGCCTCGGGCCTTCTCGGGAGCGGAAGCTGCAATTTGCATCGTGGGAGGTGTTGACTGTGGTAGCAAGACTGTAACACTTCGGGCCTTCTAGGGAGCGGAAGTGATAACTTTTCAGGAGGCGAGAAAGGCGAGAGAAAGAGGTGGCGAAGACGACGATGAGAATGAAGGTATAAGTGGCTTCTTGCCTTCTAGGGAGCCGAAGCAGCAGCTTATACTATGTGACGTCGTGGGAGGGAAAGATGTCGATCGGTGAGAGTAACTCATCAAATGCAAATGCCTTCGTGCCTTCTAGGGAGCGGAAGTCGCAAATTGCACGTCCAAGTACCATCTAAATCTCCAATCTACCCTGCATTGATGCCCTCACATCCGCAAGTTTACTTTCTCTTTTCCGAAAAATCTGGGAGTGAGTGATTTTTATTGTCTGGATACAATTAGCCAAAACAAAGAGGGGACTACTACCTGCTCATATATTCTAGAATTGTATTCATCACTCGCTGCCAGTCCCTGTACACAATCAGCCAACAACAAAAGGGGGGTAATAATAGTGATGGTGGTAAATCGACAATACAACAGCAAAAGACATAAGAAGTAAAAGGCATAAAAAGAAACAAAACACATAACAAAACAAAAAAGTTAAGGCAGGGTAAATAAATGGTGGTGCGTTGTTCGCTTTTTTGGTGATTGTTTTGTGATATCTTGGGGTTCTGAAATTGGGGACCAGCCGCATTCATACATCCCGAGACCTTTATTTTCATTTGTTTTTGGCGGAGACCCGTAAAGATACCCCTATTATAATGTAAAAAGGAAACGATCACTTACCTTGAGGTGATAGTGTAAGGCTGTATTGTCAATTCAACAGAGCGTACTCAGTTGTCCTTACCCTTCACCTCTTAAACGCCTAATCTCCTCCAACATTGCCTCCCTGGCCATCTTGTACGCTGCGGGATTCGAGTGCAATACCGCGTAGCTGGCAGCAACGGCTGAGGCGGCGTCCTTGTCAGAATATCCTTGCCACACGGGGGCAAGATATATTCCATCATAGCGAACTAGTTCGCCATGTCCACCGGTCCTCATCCGTACTGTTCTTCCTCCAGGGTAGTGGGCGTGGCTATCATGATGTACGATCCTGGTAGACGCACCAACCTCAGTCAAGTCGTCGAAGGTTAAGAACGATGTGCTATCATCTTGAGGATCATAGCACCGCATTGGCGTGATCGTCTTACCCTCCGACTCGAAATGCACCCGCCGATGCTTGAAACCGAAACCACGGGGTTCTGTGTTACAAGTCTTGAGGGCGGGCCGTAGGCTTGATCTGGGAAGGTTCGTTATCTTGGGCCCAGCAATTTGTCGGAGTTCTGCGACGGGCGATGGAGCTTGTCGGATCTGTCGTTGGTTGACGAAGGCAATTTCAGTGGTAATAAGCTTGATCAGGTACCAAAGGAAAAGAACGAAGATCACACAGATGAAAGCAAAAGCTCCCACAATCTAGCGTAATGTAAGTAATCAGTAGGGCAATGGTAAGGACAGTAAATGTATACACGGGGTGTTATGTAAGGGATGGAAGAATGATAATAGGTAAATGAGAAACCAAAGAGACAATGATGATTATGATTGACTAGGGAATGATACATGGACAACAAAAAGTACAGTGATAGAGACAAGTGATAGAGACAAGTGATAGAGACAAGTGATAGAGACAAGTGATAGAGACAAGTGATAGAGACAATGACAGAGACAAGGACAAGGACAACAATAAGGACTACGACGACGATAAGAGGGAAGTATGAAAGTCATAATAGCTTACCCATCTTGTGCCCTTGTAAAGGAACCTTGCAAGTCCTTTGGAGATTAACATGGCAAAGGACTCGCCGGTCGAGGAAGTCTGTTGAGGTTGCATCGTTACGGTTGAATACCTTGACGTGAACTGAACGATGAACTAGGTATCGAAAAGAAGAATAAAGGGTGACGAGAGTAAAAGAAGAGTAGAGGAAGGTATAAAGGTGTGCGAATATAGAGTGAATAGGTTGGATCGAAGACACTGGTCAGGTGACTACGATGAGCGATTGAGAGTATGTAGAGTGAAGTAAGATCGTGTGAGAGCGCGGAATGGGTCGAAGAGGAAAAGAGGAAGAAGAAAAAAANGGAAGAAGAAGAGCAAAGGGCGAGAATAAATACCCAAGGGAATCAAGCCTCGTAGCGGGACTCGAAAAGCACGGTAGCGGGCTCAAAATGGACGAAAGAGGGAGGAAGGGTTGCCATAGCAGGAAGGAATAGCCTCAAAAATGCCCAATTAGGAGGGTACGTCTAGGGAAAGAGGCCGTTGGGGAGACAACGGGGTGGAAGTACCCCAAGGGCGATTTTGAGCCTTCTCGAGCCTCTAGGGAGAGAATGCTGAGGTAGAAGATAATAAAAATTATATGAGGATATCTAGTAAGATAGTATATACTAGGTACTGTGAAGACAGCTTGTTTAGAGCTTGTCTATAGGGGTAGTTGTGGCGTTTTGATGTTTGTACCCCCGAGATCTGCCCCCGAATAGGGGACAAAACGCCAATTGACTCAAAATGCATGGAAATGGCATATAGATAGCAGAACGAATTAGGATTACCATATAAACTTGTAGAATTGTAGGCATAGCATAATACTACGTATAATTATACATATAGAGCTGCAACTGAGGATATACAGGAAATGGGCGTGGAGCAGTGCTCCATCAGCCCGACGAGATCTTCAGGACAACAGTAGAACTGCACCGTGTCAAAGATCTGCTTCGATATAGCAGAGAAAATCCAGGAGCTATCCGCTCTGATAAGCTCAGGGTAATTACTGGCGTTGTATCTCCTGCAGGACAAACTGTTCGAGCAGGAGGGATGGGGAAGGCCGAGCACCTTCCACCATCAATCTACATCGATGCCACGAAGGATAGAAGCACCTACCGATCGTCAAGCAAGTGTGAATGGATAGAAATCAACAGGTCATAATGCTGAGAGCAATCCCACCAACTTGATCGGACTTTCCATGGCTCCCAAAAGGCTCTCAAAGGCACCAACATCAAGCAGTGACAGCATTACATAAGACATCTACGGAAACAACAGCAACTCTGACAGTCATTTAACCTTTGCCAGACACGCTGAGACTACTGGCAGTATTTGGATAACTTCAGAATGAGATTGGAGAGGTTCTTATTCAGCTTCACGCATATCCGGCACTACGATACCTAGGGATCCAGGCATATCAAGCCGGACTGCGGACCAGCGACCAGTGACCAGCAGTTTAATGTAAATCAAATAGCATTACACTAGAGAAGGCAAGAAAACGATTGAAGGAAGCGTGGCTGGGCCTCTTCTTCAGCCAGCTGCATGTACATGTTGAACCAAAACTATCGATCACAAGAAAAAATAACCAAAATGAACAATAGAAAGAGACAAGAGAGACAGGAGGCCAAGAGAATAGTTATCAGCTATCAATCTCGTTACTTTGTATTAGAGCACAGCTAACAATTTGTCTTTAGGCATTCGCAGCTGTTATGGCGGAGAGCGTCCAATTCCATCAAACCTTCGACCGAGAATCCTCACCCTCACGTATCATCCTCCCAGATAACAAGTAATAGTGGAAAGGAGTAGAACAAAATAGGGAGAAGACGAGCATCGAGACCGATTACAATGTAAAGTGAAATTAGGCAACTGACAGAGGGGTGGTGCACATTTTCAAAATGTGCACCCACCCCATGTCATGATAGGAGTTGCTATTTGCTCTTGATGAGTAACGAGCATGTTGTTACAGTCGAGTGGTCATGGTTTATCTCCAGCAACCTACACAAGTCCGAAAAGCAGTTCATGCAGCCAGCATCGGGGATGCGGTTGGAGGTTGGAGTCTGGAGGTAAAGCACGGTAAGCAGCACAAAAAGGAGGAAGCCAGGGCACGTGAGAGAAGAGATGGATAGTTGCATAAAGGCATAATTAAGAGCATAAAGCGGATATGCACAAGAATCAAGAATGGCATGCTCACTTTGTAGGACGAGCGGGGGCCGAGACCGCCCGGCGCAATGGGGAGAGAGGGAGTCAGGCTGCACATCTATCTGCATATTCTGCATATTCTGCACAGTTCTGCACATTAGCCTCAGGTCACACCCACAACAACCCACAACAACCCACGACACTGTCACACTGCGCCAGAACGCGCATTTGACATGCGCAAATCATCGGGCTCATGGTCAGCGCGGATCGGGTCGACCAGTTATCCAGCAGTCCAGTCGTCGGGTTCCTGCGGAAGCGTCCATGGCTGCCAATCAGCTCGAGACCAGCTGCAGTCCGAATGCCTGGCTACTGCTACACCACCAGCACTTGTCAACGTGGACACGTCGCCACGTCAGAAGCCCGCACACCCTCCGGCATATCGACCAGAGCATATCGCCCAGAGGGCGATATGCTCTGTCTACTTGTGTGGGATCGTAGAGGATGCGTGAGCCACACCCTAAGGCAGAGAGGGCTGATGGTTAACGAGTCACAGGAATCCCTCAGTGCAGGNCCCGTGGGGGGTTATAAGAGAAAGCAGAGCACGAAATAAATGGGTGTATGGGAAACACCTGGCCGGCTGTTACTGGACGCAGCCCGCACGAGACAGACACTGGAGAGAGGCAACAGCATACCCGGAGAGAAGGCTTACTTCTTCAGCCCTGTAGCCGGCGAGTCCTTGGCGCGACCGGGGCTTCTGGTATCCGCCAACACATTTCTTCAATTCTTTGTCCCGAGGAGTCGTCGGTGTTGCGAAGTTAGTCCCTACGTATCAAGACGAGGGATGTACTTCGTATGGATGTACAAAACTGCCCTCAAATCCTCCCACAAAGTTCTTGTACAGGGATAGCAAAAAGAAATTTTCTTCCATGATCACAAATCAATTCATCCTCATTCATCCTCTCCCTTTATGTTGGAATCGTATACCGGTAGTTGCCTCTTTGCCTTGACGACAAACACTACAACACTTATATCTGCCCATCAGTTTATCCATCCTATCTAGATTGGCTTTCCGCCAAAGATAGTTTACCTGCAACGCCTCTATTCACATTCAGAACTATTAGATTATTATTTGTGAGAGGAAGAGACGGTCAAAGGTGCGCAATTAGTTTTCTAGTTCAAAGCTCTAGTGAAACGCACCCCATTACACATCGGAAGTACAAGTACCTCACCGCCGTTCCTCGAAGAGAGTAACTCCTTGCAAACACCCCCACAACTGGAGGTAAGATCATGGTTTGGCACTGTTTGTAGAAAAGGAACAAATCAATCGATGAGGTCCATTCATTGTGTTGGTGGTTTGCCTTGCGAGTACTCCCGAGGTCCGGTACTTGTACAGTACTCACGAATCTCTCTCCCAACGAGCAACTATTTTGTACTTGTGAATAAGAGACTTAAGGTGTACCGTAGACACCAGCTGTTTGCGCAGCGACAACTTCCAGTCATAGTACCAGTCCTAAATTAAAAATTGGAAATCGGTGTCGTGGCAGTCGAGGCAGTGACCAAGGCATTGTCGTTGGTGCTGGCTGCTGGCGAAGCGCCATCTCATCATGGCCACGCCGCGAAATGTGTACGATTATTGATTATTGAAGGATGGAGTGGTGTAAGAAAGAAAAGCTATCACAGGCAAAACTTGTCGTGTGTTGCCATCGTTGCTTTTTGAATGTCTCACAACCTGCTGGCGCGTGGGAAAGTTGACAATCCCCCCGCCGAAAAAAAAAANTCGGTCCAGCCCCGACTCTTGGTCCGTAAGTGCGGTAACTTGTTGCTGACAGTCCAACGGTCACCACCGCAAATCCCATGCTGGCTCGCTCGGCCCCATCTCCATCCCAAAATCTCACTCTTCACTTTCTCACTCTTACCAACTTTCCATCCTCCTCCATCGTCATCCCGTTTTGCGCCTCTCAACAAAAACATCTCCCGCGTTCAACGACTGATGGATTTCGCCTCATATCGGATCACTCGAGGACGCTGCTCTGTGCATGACACAGCGTTGTATCCCGTCGCCATTACCGGCCAGCGTGCCAATCAAGCAAATACGTCAGACCATAGCCGGAGCGCTGACTTGCGATAGACGCTTCCCTCGTTTGCGGTTACGTCGTGCGTGAATTAAAGCAACAACCAACAACCACCACCACCACTTCCCCCTCCTCCACTTCCATTTCCCAGGTCGCGTCAGTATTGCCTCACATCGATCTGCTTGTCTTGCTTGCCTGGACGTGAGGTGAGAGAGGCAGGCAGAATTTAATTCCTTGCGACTGGATGACTTTTATGCCTGGCTTCCTGCTACAATGGAAG
>NCSJ02000560.1:0-17364 GCA_002812745.2 Scytalidium lignicola | reverse complement strand
CGTACGTACACAAGTAAAGAGAGCTAACTAATGGGACTACCTAAAATGGAAGTCACGTGTAATAAGAAAGTAGTGCCTGAGGTGGCACATGGGATATCACAACATGAGGTTACTCAGAATATATTGTAGTATTGTAGTAGCTACGTACAGTAAAGCAAAGCTAACTACTAGGAAAGGGAAGTCACGTGTAATAGGCAAGACGTGGTGCCTAAGGTAGCAACTAGGACATCACAACATATCTGAACTTTAAAACACTCTTATACAGTTGTAAGCTCGTCGATTAGTTATGCTTGCAAGCTAATTAAGAATATAATCTGTTGAATTAAGCATAGCAAGAGGTTGCGTAATCGGGGTTACTCAAATATATTGTGGTGTGGTAGTAGCTACGTACAGTAAAGTAAAGCTAACTACTAGAAAGGGAAGTCACGTGTAATAGGCGAAACGTGGTGCCTAAGGTGGCAACTAGGATATCACAACATAATCTGTAAACTACTTCTTGAATTACACTGAATTACCTTTTCAAAGTAAGAAAACCATTCTTGATTGTTGTCAGTTAAACCTTTAACAACATATACTATATAGTATGTAAAGTATTATACACTATTGTTACAGAACCCCTAATCACCGACACGTGATGTAGGCTTGGTCACTCTGTAGGTTTATCTGTGGAACAAGCTGACTGAAGTTTTATGAAGTAGTAAAGTATACTGTAGAGTTGTAACTTAGGTTGAACACGAGGTTCCTAACTAAAGCTTAGAGAACGTGTTCTTATATAGAAGGATGAGTATAGCCCCGTATAGCCAGTATAGCCCCTAGACCTCCCTATACGCCCTATACTACACGCATAAGTCACGTGACTCAACGCCCGTTGGTCACTGACATTCCATAGGCCGTTATTCCAACGCCTATCAGGCTGTGACGGTAGGATCCGTAACAATACTACTTAAGATGCTTTAATTAGCTAATTACCCTTCTTGTTAAAAGTCTAGTTATATTTCACCTTTAAATGCTCTCTCATTGACTAATCATTGTAATAAACATAAGGTTATAACCTATAAAATTAATATGTTATTCTATTAGAATACAGCATAAGGTAAAGGATTAACAAGTTACTCAAGAGCAGAATCAACTACTAAATCAGCTCAAGGTCTTCAAGGTTCATTGTCTGAACAAGTCTAAGATAACTCTTCCTTTCTTTCAACGTTAATTGTTTATGTACATTCAATAAGTAACTTTTAATTGTGTTTAGTACAAGAGTATATCCACAAGAAGTACAAATAAGGACTTTATAAGTCAGATGATATTGTAAGAAATCCATTATACAGATAAAGAGTGAAAATAAAAAGAAAGTAGTAATATATTCAGGATATAAGCAAAAGAGAAGAAAGATTTTATAAAAGAATACAATAAAATGAGAGTAAACATAAAAAATATTATTATAACACAATATATACGTTTGCATATCCTTAGAATGATCATCTTACTGTATTATTAACTTTATTAAGGTAAGCAGAATAAAAATTAAGATCTAAAATGAGGAGACTACCTGCTTGAAGTAGTGAAGGCGGTGAGAAAACCTGGAGTCAGGGCTAGATCCATTGAACTATATTGTTTAGGCCTGGCACTAACTGCTCATTATGAATAGGCCTGGCACTAACCGCCCATTATGGATAGGGTTTTTGAGTTCGCAGAGAATGAAAGCGAGGGAGATAGTCTACAGCTGGTGAAGTAGGAATTGACGGAGCAAGCTGGGGGCGAGATGGGAAATAGCCCGAGAGGCGATTTTGGGTAGGAAGTGAATGACTTCAAGTACATGCCAGAGAACAAGGGGAAGACACAAGAGGAATTAGAAGCGCTAGTTCGTGATACCCCTATTTAAAGCCGGCTTTGAGATGCTCAACTACACCAATTGAACGCTACCTGGACATTACTACATCACTCTGGAAGAATGAAAAGAGATTGTCACTTAATCTAAGGTTTGTCTTAAATGAGGCTCTATGGTTGGCAATGAATTGTTGACGATAGAGCTTAACATTTTGTTTGATGTCTATAAGCAGAATAGTGTTTTATACAGACAAATATCGCAACTTCCGTTGAATCCAGAAGAATTCGTATTCACTCATTATCCCCCTTACATTATATCATAAATCTTTCCAGGAATCTATCATCCGACACGCAACCAAGCACAGGTTGCCCTTGCAAATACAAACCCGCATATTGTAGTTTATTCAATACAGTTCTGCGTAAGTTGACAATTTTATCCTGATTCGAGGAGCTGAGACGCATAATCCACTTGCCCAGGAAAGTTTGAGCTAAATTCATCGGTACTGATGAAGATTCGGTCACCCTTCTTCCATCATTAGATGGAACTAAATCTCGCATGCATTGAGCTGAGGGCCTAGAAATGCGACAAGTTTAATAATTAATGGAGGGCACGACCCCCGCCTACAGTTCTATTCTAGCCACTGTATTTCTAGCTTTTGGACCAACAATAGACAATCAAACAGTATTCTTTAAATATACGGAAAGGGCGGTGTCCGGTAAATTTATAAAATAAGTTTATCGACAACGCACATTGATATAAATTTTACTATTCTAACACTTCCTTCCTTCTTGTGACTACTGCCCTTCCTCATGGGTGCCAATAACAATGAAGTTGGACTGCACGTTTTCAGATACGCGAGAAATGACAAGAATAACCTTAATTCTACCCAGCAAGCACTCATGATGTTCAACACCATTTCTGGGAATAATCATTCTCCTTGTTGATTCTCGTGAGCTCAAGTGGTGGATTACAGCATTTTATTACTCTGCTACCATATTCATAATACTTTGCCGTGGTATCAATCATGTATCAGAGGATTCAGGTTGGATCTAGTGTTAGAAATACATACAGGTACAAACAATCAGCAATTGAGATTTCTCTTTTGCCTACAATTCTGACTGTCAGAGGTCAGAGCGCATTAGCTAGGTTATTACACATAGAAATTGTATAGTACAGAGTGTTGGATTACAACAGTGTAGAAAAGTACATGATACAAGTTCAAAGTCATAGAAAGGCTTAATTAATATGTAAGTTAAGGTAAGTCTTTATATGCAGGTTTACAGATAACAACACAGCTGTAACAACTACCATAGAACATTGATAATAATCGTAAGTATCACGTGTAACAAATGCAACGTGTACAACTGTAAACCCTAATTATAATAAGCCTTAGTACTAGTAAATTCTACTATGTAAGTATTGTAAAGTATATAAGGTTAATGATGATGTAGTAAAATTACCGTAATATTCAACATAAAGACTTTATTCGTTGTTAGACTTGATGATGTATACAATAGTACATAACGAACCTGCTGATATAAGTCTGTATTTTCAAGGCTATTTTAACCTTGCACTCACACAAAATTAAAACATCATGAATTATGGATAATCCTACTACTCTACCAATGCCAGAGCATCTTCCAGGCTATGAAATACCTATAAAGCATAAAGAAGCTATTCGTCAATTGTATAAATATGCTAAAATTGGTTTATAACAATTAGCTGAATATTATTCCTTAACTACAAACACAATTAACTGGATTTTGCATTATGATTACCCTGAACATGTTAGACTTACAAGAACTAGTCGACTATATGAATCTTTGAATAAACAAGAAGTCAGAGATATTATCAAATATATCAATGAATCACATAAACATTAAGTTCTTAATTATATACAACTTCATAATAAATTAAAACTCTCTTACTCTCCTAAGATATTAAAGCATAAGCTCAAAGAAGTTGGATATTTTCATTGTACAGTATGTCAAAAACCTTTTCTCATAAAAGCACAAGCTCACATATGATAGATTTAAGGTTTAGTATATATATTTTGGTAACTAAAATAGAAAAGTATCTTTTAGTTAGATAAAGTAACATTTTTAATTAAAGGCAAGAAATACAAAGAAAAAAGTTTCACAAAAAAAAGGAAAAGCAATTTCACCTTGATTATATTTAATTTTAAATATACTAAGGCTATACAACTCTTGTTCATGCATTTAAAGTTATTAGATATAGTTATAAAAGTCAATTATTATTTATAACAAGCACAAGGAAGAATAACACATTTATACAAAAGAACTACTTAGAACAAGTCCTAGAGAAAGTTATAATTGGGTTTTTAAGAACTTTCAAGCAAATTACACTTTTAGAAGGATTATAACCATAATTCATGGAAGATAACAATTCTGCTTATGGCCACAAATCAATTAACAACCTTTATGCTATATAAAGGAAAAATCATAATATTACCTTATTTCCTCATCCTTTTACAAGTCTTGATATAAATCCAATTGAGAAATGCTAACGTAAGATTAAACAAGCATTACACAGACGAAATTAACAGCCTACAAACGAAATTAAAATACAAGCTGTTATGACAGAACTATAAGAAGAAATACCACAGGAATGGATTAATGAATTAATAGATAAACAAAGCTATTAGGTTCATGAATTAATTAAGCATTATGAGTAGAGTATAGCAAATTAATTAAATATCATTGTTGTAATGTGCCCTGAAAATACAGACTTATATCAACAGGTTCATAAGGTTAAACCAGGAAAACTCTTTACTTAACCAACCGTTAACTCTTACAACTGCGATTGACTAACGTCAATTACATAAGCATCATCATCTCTGACACTGACACCTAGTTAGTTACCTAAAAGGGGGCTATAGTTTCGCTTAGATACGCTAATTGCTAGGCAGAGGGGTTGTTGCCTACTTCTGCCTAACACTGCCTGAATCCAAAAGCACACTGAGCGGAGAGTCTCCACAACTCTAACAATTCTTGACAGGTTGTAGGATTATATATTCAAAGGTAGGTCAATTTGGATTCCTCAAGGCAAAAGCATTCCACTTCTCTTTTTATTCTATATAATTTGTGTCTTCATCTAGAAGTCCTTAAAATGCCCCCCGTCGCGAAATCAGCATTAATTCCGCCGTCACAATATGGCCGTCACCACCTTCCAGGGTTTAACCTGCCTGTAAACTACAGTTGTCTTAAGGGACATCCGGAACATCAACCCGAGGGTTCGGGACAGGACTTATTTCCGACAGCTGTGAATGACCTAGATATTGAGGATGGCCATGTTAGGTACGATGCAGCAACTTTACGATTTGGAAAATTATCGAGAATCTAGGATCTTTAACCCTTATTTTTAGTTTACCCCTACTTACCCTTCGTGAACTCGATATGATTCGAATCATGGAAAATATCACAGAGAAGCCGAACTGGGATTCTAAGGTGATTTTTCAAAACTTTACCCCTAAATATCTTGCTGCTTTCTAATGGACATAAAGGTATTTGATACCGCAATAACCAGCCGATGGAAGGAGGAAGCCCTCGGAAACAATGTCACTAAAGCAATGATGAACTGGGTGATTGCAGAACTCCAAGACAAAGCCAGGATCTTCCAGAAACGAGGGTTTGTGATAGCATATAATGGTGGTGTTGTCAAAGCAGATACCGCTGTGCCTGAAGAGATCAAAGAAGCGTTCAAAATCGCAGTACGTCCTCTGGAAGATACTCCTGAGAAGGATTATCACCCTGGTAGTGATGAAAAAGTTCTCGACCTGGTTCATCCATCCCTATTCCCATTGGTATATGGCTGCACGAAAATTCTCAAGAATGAGACGATTGGTCTTGACGACTGCTTGTCCCGCATTGGACATGGAGAAGTCTTATCAGTCCCTCAATTGCCAGAAGTACCTGATTATGGGGGATTACTGCCGGGGCCACGCCTGCGACCGTACAGTGATAAATTTCAGTGGCTACCTTGCGATGTCGGAATAAATGCAGATGGAGATTGCAAAATATTAAGCTATATTAACAACCTGCATCCGGTACAGTATAAGGAGATATACCATCTTATCGAAACTGTGATTAGCCACGCAATTCCACTATGGAACTTCACTCTGGGACCCATGGAAAGGGGATTCAGACGGAAACAGCGCATCTATTATGATTCACCAAGATACAAGAAAAGGATTTCAGATGACGGCACACATAGAATCCTTGTTCTGCCCGAACCAA
Organism: Scytalidium lignicola; assembly: GCA_002812745.2. Lineage (NCBI taxonomy): Eukaryota > Fungi > Ascomycota > Leotiomycetes > Scytalidium > Scytalidium lignicola. The sequence continues at coordinate 11,283 of NCSJ02000560.1, read as the reverse complement.
GTAAATATGCACCAATTCCTCAACCTGAGGTGAATCTTCGAGCAGAGGCGAAGGAAAGAGGACTACAAGTAATAGTGAAACTTGCTAATATTCATCTTACTCCTGAGAAGCCCAAATATGATGGAGAGTCATGGCATGTCGAGGGTCAATTGGTAAGTAATATTTAATTTGATATCTNAAAAAAATTCTATCGCTTACACTCAACACAATATAGAATGAACACATCTGTGCTACAGCACTGTATTACTATGACAGCGAAAATATCACAGAAAGTCGACTAGCTTTCCGCCAAACGAGCGGTTATGTAGATGATAGTTTTGGTTCTGAGCAAGATGACCACCAATGGTTAGAAGATGTCTACGGAGGTCACCCACATGGGCCAAAGGTCCAAGAAGTCTTAGATGTGGTCTGCAAAGAAGGTCGTCTACTTACTTTTCCAAACGTTTTCCAACATCGAGTCAGCGCCTTTGAACTCGCCGATCCGACTAAGCCTGGTCACCGAAAGATCCTAGCTCTCTTCCTTGTTGATCCTCGAATCAATGTCATATCTACCGCAAATGTGCCTCCTCAGCAACACCACTGGTGGTCAGAGGGGATCCGCCGTCTAAATTCATTGAACTGCCTCCCACCAGAACTCCAAAATAAAATAATGGACGATGTTAATTTTCCAATACATATGGATGAAGCTAAAGCACTGCGCCTCGAGCTCATGGATGAAAGGAGAGCTTTTGTTGATCACCAAACAGAAGTTCTGATGTCTTACACTTTTTCATTCTGCGAACACTAGATATGGTAACAGTGTCTGGTTAAGTCATAGACCAAACTCCTGATATCTATTATTAATTTAAAATAAAATGTTGCTCTTTCAATTGCCCCTTCTCATCCATTACAATCCCTTCTCCATCCATAAAGCCATGTAAATAACACTCCCCAATAAGTTTATATGTATCATTATCCCCACTCCTTAGTACCACTGGAACACTACATCCAAATAGAATGCATATCAAGTCTCCCTTCTGTGCTTCCTGTGGGACTGCACCAATGTATCCTTTGCTGGTAATACTCAAGTTCCTCTCTCTCATCCCATTCTCGAACGCCTTGCATATCAAACCAACTACATTATTTTGAGATTCATCTGAGGCATTTTCCGGAAATTTCAAACTCAAGATCGTGTCGATGTCTCTATCACTAAGCCTTTTTGTTGCCGTTATTCGCCCGCAGAGTAAGGAATGAAGATATTTATTAAGAACGTGTGTGCGGTGAACATCAACGCCTACGGTCTCAATTCGGAGGCGTGTATTCTGTGCGATGTAATCGGATAACGATCCAATCTTAAGCAAATCTTGATCTGAGTAAGAATCTGCTAAGTTTAGCCGGTCCCAATATTCGAAGTAAGTATTTACTATCGAGGAAATCACCTCAAGGGAAGCAGTTAGATCCTGTGGAGTTTGCTGTAATATATCCCCCGCTGTGGCTAATGTGGAGCTCCAAACCAATTCGATAAAATTGAATGATTCATCTTTAGGAACGTTGTCTGAGAGAGTAGTTATTGAGTCAATAATCAGACCTATAGTGTCTAAACTGCTCAGGTTTTTTGCCATTGGATCTTCCACCTTGTATTTTTTTCTCTCTTCATATCCAGAAGCTGCAAAAAAGCTTGGGCGCCAACCTTTTGGTACCAGTGGAGAAGCAGCAATACTCTGGTCAAGACTATAGTCTGGAATCCATGAGGGTAGATCCTCGCGTCCTTGTGTTTGCCAACCACAGATGGGATCAAGTGATTCAGTCTGCTGAATAAAATGGATAGTGGTAAGAGCATACACCTCTTTCACATCCTTATTGTAATCAGGCTGAAGAAGATCGTTCATTCGATCTCCCATTAAACCAAAAAGAGCATAAATTCTATCCCGTGGATCCGTCGCTCGTCTATACTGACACTCTCTAATTAAGCTTTGTAATGGTAACCGTTTCTTTTTATTCCACCCCACGCGGATCTTTTCCAACATGGTTAATTTGACAATATTAGGTAAAGGTGTCTTGCATTTGTAGTGGAGGTAATACAGCACTTTGAGGAATTCGTTCCATTCTACCTCCCTCCCTCCGTATAGGATTTCAGCACTAGATGCTGTCGCCAATTCTTGTACCACCCACATCCTCTCAAACCAAGGGCAATCTTGGACCAATAGAGTGTCAATCCAGCGAGCAATCTCGCCGAAGTCTTCATTACTAACAAGCTTTAGCCTTCGATCTGACGGGCTCCATTTTGTGAGTTTCGCGATTGTCTTTTCGTCATCATCTAGTTCAAGACTCATAGTCACTTGATTGTCTCTCCCGCCAGACTTTATTATATCCTGCGCTTGATCTATAAATTGAGTGACGGCAATTCCGGAATTCAGAATTACTGCTGCCGACTTAAGAAACGCCCCTAAAGCTCTTTCTTCCTTTTCTTCGTCTCCTTCGTCTCGGACCTGATCGTCATAAAACGGGTTCGTAAGCTTTTCTATGAACTTAATACATCTTAGACCATCATCTGTGCTTGGACCAAGCCATATCTCTACATTCGAAGCAGTGTGATATATATCCCGCATTAGAAGGATCTGAGCCGATCTCTCAGCCGAATCATCTTGATTAATACAAATTGCGTCTGCCCAGAGATAGAAGTTGCCAACTGAAACTCTTTGTAGATCTCGAATTGCTCTATATAGACTCTCGGTGATGCCATGCTTTTTTCCATCGATAAAAATATGTTGTGATCGAGTTGTATCTCCCCAGACATAGGACAAGGCAGTAAACGGAGGTAATCGAGCACTTCGCTTTAACCGTTCTGCACGAGGAAGAGTCGAACTTGACAAATAATATGGCAATAGGGATCCGGATATGGGCTCGATATTTACTTTGTGGCCCACCGCCACTTTGACATCAAACACAATTCTGAGGAGACGGAACTGAGTCGATGCGTTTTTTAACGGAGAATATACATAGGAATCGGTATCGGACATTTCGCCAAAGAAGCCTTCTTTATTTTGATAGTTAATTTTCGGTGTCTGTTTGGACTAGAATTAGTCTTGAAAGGGGCTTCCCCCGACTACGAGGAAACGAGTAGAAGTGTTGAAATATATAACGGTGGTCCAAACACACCAATTTGGCAAACGCGTGACTGACAAGAAGAACACCTGATCAGAGGCTTTATACAATTATTTAAGGTCTTGTTATTAAAATAGCCTTCTAAAATTATCCTATAACAAGATCTAGTGGTTAAGAATTCTAGTAACTTGTTATAATCCAACTTCTGAAAATCTTCTACTGTGTTTACTGGTAAATTTAATAAATCTGGCTTAAAAGCCTTATTATTAACCATTGAATTAGTAATAATATAACTAATACTTGGCTTATTATCCCTTCCAATTCGGCCAACCCCTTGATCTAGGCTGACAAGGCCATTAAACTTATTCAGGTGAATGGAGAATCGAATTTTAAGTATATCCAAGCCTACTTCTAAGGCTGAGGTACCAACTATAACTTTAACTTCTGGATTATCAGTAAAATCAGCCAAGATCTTACTTTTATCCTCTTTTAAGCTGTAATAACCTGAAACATTTAAATGTTTACTAATTGTCGGTTCACCTGTAGCACGTAGTACGGTACGTAATATACGTAATATACTGTTGTGCTATTCCATGGTTGTTATTCGAAAAGGGGGTGGGAGTGGTGCGAAGCTGTAAGAGCTTCGCTCGCTCCCACTACCTAATCAGGACTAGTCTACATGGCACGTGAGTATCACGTGCACGTAACCAATATATTACTCTCAACACTAATAAAATCTATACTTTTATAAGTAGATGTAAATATAATAACCTTCTCATTAAATTTTAAACTTGGATATATTTTATTCTGTAATAAATCCGAAATTATATTAATTTCAGACTTATTATCATACTCATTCTTATCAATAATATTATATGAGATATTTGTTCTAGTAGTAGAACCTCGAATAATCTTATTATGCTGTGTGTTAAATTCTCTTTCTAGTAACTCTAGTAAAGGATTTGGTAGAGTAGCACTTATAAATATAACCTGAGTTATATATTTAATAATCGAGTTTATATATTTAAACATAGGTCGAAATTCCTTTTCTAGTAGTAATAAATGAACTTCATCTAAATATAAGGTAAAGGATTTATTACTAGCCTTTAAATCGATTAAATAAGTAGTAAAATCCAGATCTAGTAAATCCTTGTAGCTTAAGAATACTAAATTATTGATAAATTTGGTTTCTAAGTCCTGAGAACTATAAATGGATGCATTTAAGCTTAATTTAAGAGACCTTTGTAATAAATCCTCTTTTAAGCTAACTCGAGGGCTAGCTACAAAATATACATGCTTATTCTTGTTAATAAAACTAGGTAGTAAAAATACCAGAGATTTTCCACTACTAATCCCATTAATATATGTAATAAATGGATATTCATTAATAATAATCGATTCTAAAGCTAATTCTTGTTCAGTTGACTTAAAATTAGCTTTAGAATCTTTAAAGAATTCTCGTAAATAAACTAACAAAGATTTATTATTATTATACGTGTAATTAACCAGATTAGCCTCTTTAGTAGCAATAGTTGAATCAAAACTAGCTAAATTCGAGTTTACTCGACTAAAAGGCTCTAATAAACGTCGATTTATTATTCTCTCAGGTAGATCAACCAGATTATTTAATAAATCCGTATTTAATTCAGAATCTGAAGTAGTAGAAGAAGAAGTTGAATTTAAGGGTTCTGCAGATTTAATCCTTTTAGAACTAACATCTACACTTGATGTTTGTCTTTTATGCTTCTTCAAACCTGAATCTAATTTCGACTTTGATTTTGATTTATTATTATTATTATTACTACCTTTATTCTTCTTAAAATTCAAAGGTTTAATTGGTAAATCAAAGTAATTAAAATATTTAAAGTTGTATTCTAAAGATCGATTCTCAATTGAATAATCTTTACTGTAATTTAAGCTCTTTTCTCTACCATATATCTTATTAGCAGTTAAAGTTTTATGATTTGAAAGTATATCCTACGTTGTCGTTATGCACTTCATTAGCGTGTCAATTGCATTTCTATAATGGTTACGGTAGCCCTCACAACCTCCATGTGCAAAAAATGCAATTGAACATCTATTTGCAAAATGTTAATCGTCTGGTCCGTGCTCCTCAAATGGAATTGACCGTCCATTTCCGTGCAAAAATGAAATTGTCTGTCCTGCTTACTTGCATGCCTAGTCAAGTTTTATAACATAGTAATGTGTGAATAAAAGTTTACAAGCCTCCATTTCTCTTAATTGTTATTATATATTAACAAAGGTTCATAAAACCCCATTTCTCCTTGTTACGAAACAGAGTACTGCTCTTCTGGACATCTAATATTACTTGTCGTGTACTGAATGCAAGCTCACTTCTCCTTGTTATGTACTTTACGCCAGTGAATGTCCATTACTGTTCTTTACTAGTAAACAAGTCTTAAGAAAAAACAGTGTGCAAGCATGAAAATTATAAAAAATTATAATTTTCGTTATTTTTCTATTATTGTTAGGGTTTAAGGTTTGATTCGAAGAATCACAGTCATGGTCGATGTCCGGCATATCGACGAGGATTCGGGAGTGGCTATGGAGGTAAAGGGAGAGCCTCCAGCTGTATGTGACCTACAGAGGATTAATGTACGATAATATGGAGCAGCAGATAGGAGCGACATGCAAACACAAATGAAGATAAAAGAGATTGCACTAATCGTAAAAGAGCTCATAAGCAAGTTCCTCCCCAAAGCTAAGCATTCAAAAAATACGGCCGGAACTTACGATGTCAATTAGACAGTAATTAGAACAGTAGAATAGACAATCAATTTAATCTTCGTGTCCGGTACCATGCTATTGTCGGCTACGTGTAATGCGGCAGTATGCTAGGCTAAATTCACATACCCTGCCCCCTTGCCCCTCCGCCTCCTTAAAAAAGATAACTTTCGTCTTGAAGTCCAATCTATCCTACAATGGCTACATCTCAGTTGTCTTAGTGAACAATCCGTCAGGACTTATTCATCAAATAAGAATCCTATACAGAACGGGATTATCCTGCTAATGGTCTTACGAGCCGGGTGTCGTAAGTCTGTGTCGCACAGGGCATATTGCGATAAAAATCATAAAACTTAGGCATTTAATAACAATTTAATTAGGAGTAGACCACCCATGGCGTTCCATAAGTACATGAACCCAATGTTCTTGTTTTAAAATCAACTTATTTATCCAATCCTGTGGTATATTATTCCATTCTTCTGTAATTGCAATTTCCATCTCTTGCTCGGTTGTGGGTTGCTTTTTTCGCCTGTGTAACGCTTGTTTGATTTTCCTCCAACACTTCTCAATAGGGTTCATATCAGGACTTGTAGAAGGGTGTGGCATTAATATTATTCCATGTGCTGTACGCCATCTAGCACAACAGTTAGTTGTAGACTTATGGCCATAAGCTGAGTTTCCATCTTCCATAAATAAAGGTTTTGTAAAAGGGTAGAGTTCATGAGTTTTGAGTGCAAAAGCCTCCAGAATAGGTTGAAGATTTGTTGTAAGGATTTGAGCTAGATAATCCTTTTGTGTGAATAATACTTTTTTGCCAGAACCATAGAGAAATATTAGAGGACTTTTATAACCGTATCCAATTGCTCCCCAAGCATTCACAGGTGTTGTATGGCCTCGATGGAATTGATGTTGAAGGTATGTAGGATGAAATCGCTCTCCTTTTTTCCGAGTAACTTTCTCCTTTATTGTTCTTCCTCTTACTAAAAATGTGACCTCATCTGACCAAAGAACCTTAAACCATTCTATATGCAAAAATATATGAGCTATAGCCTATAAAAGTAAAGCTAAAACTTGTGTAGAAGTGAGGTAAGGTTTTTGACATATAGTACATCGATAATATCCTCTTTGGTGAAGTCTATAACGTAAAGTTGTAAGAGTACACTTCAATTTAAGTTCTTCACAAATAACTTCATATTTGAGGCATCGATTTTCCCAATTAGTAGAAAGATATCCAATAATTTCGTTAACTTGTAAATCTGAAAGTTTTTGTGGCCTTCCAGTTCGTGTGGGGCGAGCATGTTCAGGCTAGTCATATTTCAAAATGCGACAGATTGTTGTATAACTAAGGCCATATCGTTCTTGAAGCTTTGAAATTGATATCTTTCCAAAGCCATAAAGCTGGTGTATTGCCTTCTTATGTTTAGTGGGAATCTCATCACCTGGTTCATGCTGAAAATCAAGGGGAGGTGTTTGAGGAGCCATAGTGTATGATTTACAAATATTTTGGTGGGAGACCTACCTAAGCGACACAGACTTACGACACCCGGCTCGTTAGAGCTGTACAGAGTGAGCGGATCTAGGTGCTAGTTGGGGAGGAAAAGAAGGCTTTTGTAATTCCTGTAGAGCTTTTGGCTTACTCCTCACCTATCTTCAAAAGGATGTGCTACTTGCAATTTAAGGAGGCAAAAGAACAGTGTATTCGATTTCCGGAAGCAAGAATAGAGATGTTTGCTGAGTTTTTCTTGTGGTTGCATACTTGTAACCCTACTATGAGAGACGGCATTGATATTCATGTCATGATTGATCTTGCAATATTCTCTGAGATGTACAAAGTGCATTGCCTTATTAATCAAACCTCTGACGCCCTGCTCGACACTCTAAGAAACAGCTCCTGGGACGTGACTCCCGAAATCATTTCGAAAGCTTACGAGAACACCCTTGATGGATCAGTACTTCGGGATTTGTTTTTATTACAATTTTCAATAATTTACGAACCTGTTCGAAGCACGTACCGTTCACGTCGATCTGAGTACTCTTGGTGGAAAGACACCTTTGAAGCATTTCCAGACTTTGGTCGTGACTATTTCAAGCATTGCTTGTTAAGTGATATGAAATTAAATTTTGTTGGCACCTGTCGCTTTCATGATCATTCAAATGTTTTTGGATGGTGTCGACAGGAGTTCAACGGACGTCCTCCTTCATGTCTATATGTGAAGGGTGACCTAGTTTCGATGCCGGAGAATCAGGAAAATGATCAAGTGGGAATTCAGCAGCAGAAAGTAGCAGATGAAGCATTACAGATCCAGTTAAGTGTAGAGTGATAGAATTAACAGAGTTATAGAACCCTTTGTTCTTATTTACATCTTTACTTCTAGACTAAGGTTTGCTTGTTTTATGTTGTGAATCCGATTTTCCGACCTATCCACGCGTAAAGAAGCGTCGGAAACTTGTGTTCTATGTCGTAGATTTGGAGCTCCTTGCTGCATGCATTAGTGAGCAATGTGACATAAGCGTGTTGCGGGTCTGCCGGCAGGTGTACGTAGAAGCAAATCGGATTTTCTGGGGCACTACAACGTGGCCATTTACGCATGCATTAGCCTTTTCGCAGTTCATGAACAGGCGAAATGCTGTTCAGCGGCGCTTGATGCGAAAATTACATCTCGATTTCGATCCACGGTATTGTTGGGTGCGAGAGAACTGGGCGGATGGTTGGTATGCAGCACTCCACAAAAGCGTGTTGAGCAAGTTTAAGTCGCTGGAGGTCCTTCATCTGGATATTCGGAGTAACCAATACGGACGACGCAACCCCGAATTCTGTGGAAGGCCTGCACACTCATGGTGACCTAATGTCAAGATGGAAGAGTTGAAGGAACTGCAGTTCTTGCCTTTGAAGCGAGTGGCTGTGACATGTATGGAGACGTCGAAGTGCGAGAAGTGGCTGGGACATTCCCGGATGAGCTGGGAGGAGCGATTACAAATGGCAGAAGATATTCGAAATCGACTTCTGGATTTCAAAGGAGAGAAGGAAGAAGCACAAAAGAAAGAGAAGAGGAAGAGAGAGCTAGAACAGCGATGCAGTTGGATTAGCAAGAAAGCTAAAGTAGCATGACATGCTGAACTTGTGCAACTCTAATACCTGGAACATGTATTTTTATTTAAGCTAAAAATATAATTTTAGAAATTTCTTATGTTAGAGTCCCTAAAAATAGTCTCCCAGAAAAAAGTATAAAGCCACTGCTAGACGACTTAAATACATTGTCTTCTCTTCGTGTAGCCCTTATCAGCATGCTTCTTCCAAATGCTCGATGAGTTTATCACGTCGAGAGTAATCTTTGCTTAATATCGTGATAACAAATGTCAGAGAACCTTAGGATGTAGCCTTTATCCATTAGCCCTCCGAGCTGTTGGCCTTTAAGCATAATTTTAAGATACGATGCTCTAGCAGGAAGGCTATGAAGCCGTAGGCATGTAACAAATGAATAATTGGGATAGTGGTAGTGACAATATGGTAGAATAGAGACTGATGGAAACAGTACCCAGAATATCACGCAGGTAGGAAGGCACGACAGAAACAATGTTGCACAAAGGGTCTTGATACTTTGAATCATATGTCTGTCTAGAAGTAGATACTACGAGATCTTAACTAATCTTATCTAAAGATGAACTAAATATTCCTATATTAAATTGCGGCAAACCACACCTAATTTCCCATGATCTTAGACTGGAAGTTCTCGCTTTAGAATCACTGGACTCAATATATTAGTAAAGGATTCTATTCAACTTACCCCTTGTAATATATAACGATATAAGGCAACCGGTAAATTAAACGTTATAAATACTAGAACTGCTCAAAAATTAATTGAATTAATGGTTAAGTTGATAATGATCTGTAAATAGGTTGACTTGTTTAATATAAAGTAATGAATTTGATGGTTGAGCCGGCTGGTTGATTAAAGGTTATTTTGACGGCTGCTAGGCTGAACATATATTAAAAGCCCCACTCCAATTTTCAGATCCGGCTAAACATATCTACACCATTCAACTTTAACAACGGCTAATAATTAATAAATCAATTGTTTTAACCGTTAAATCACACTGCTACCAAAGACAGCTGGAATGCTACTTCCCCGCAACTTTGTGAATAGCAAGAAAAATTTACTGGGTACCTTTGTACTGTACACGCGGGACTGGCAGGCTATTGTGTACCTACTGACTGAATGTGTCCTAATCGACGAGAGCTGTCTTAATTATTCCAATTTTCCGATTTAGGCTGACGGGGACAGAGTAATAAGATATCATTGACACGCGGGGGCCGCTGTCGGCTGGTCACTGTCGTTTCTGCTGAAGTCTGGAGGATAATTCTCTGCGTGAGATAATGATCGATCTCACTATTAGTCCGCGGAGTTCCACATCTCCTAAGAGAGCTTCTTGTGGAAAATTAACCAGCCTAAAATGACAGTTAAAGAACTGGACGCGGCTAAACTCCAGCGACCATGTTGGCCATGTGTTTGAATTGGAAATCCATTCCTGCGTAAATATAAAAAAGATCATTGACGACTCACTGTGCTTTGCAATCTTTAATCCATTATACCTATCTCATATATTGCCTTCATTCATTAGCATTATCATCATGGTTACCTTCTCGAGCCTCATTGCTACTCTATCCGTGATAGTTGGATCGATCGCCTCACCTCTAGACCTTGCTCAGAGGGATATCGTAGATCGTGGCGCCCCAGACTTTGATCTACGACGTGATAACACTACCCTCAGTCGTCGGCAGGCGCCAAACTACAACCAGGACTATACCACTGGCGGAACTGTCAATTACTCTCCATCCAGCAGCTCTTTCTCAGTGACTTGGAACACCCAAGATGATTTTGTCGTTGGAAGAGGTTGGACGGTCGGAACTGCTACGTAACAGGCATAACAGGCACTATTAATTTCTTTTCCTATTCATCTACTGATACTTTTAAACTTGTAGCCCGATTACCTTTGGCGGTACTTTCTCTGTTAGCGGCGGAACTGGCCTCCTCTCCGTCTACGGCTGGACCACTAATCCTCTTGTTGAGTACTACATCATCGAGGACAGCAATAATCCTCCTAGTTTTGGCTCTGTGAAGGGGTCTGTTACCAGCGATGGATCAACCTACACAATCTGGGAGAATCAGCGTGTCAACGAGCCTTCCATCGTCGGCACGGCGACTTTCAACCAGTACATCTCTGTGAGATCCTCCAAACGAACCAGCGACACCGTCACCCTCGAAAACCACTTCCAAGCGTGGGCGTCGCTAGGGTTGCAGCTGGGGACGTTCAACTACCAAGTTATTGCCGTGGAAGGTTGGGGGGGCAGTGGATCTTCTCAACAATCTGTTAGCAAATCTTCTGGGGGCACGTCACCGCCTATTACGACGACTACAGGCTCCGGGAGTACCTCCACCGGCGGCAGCTGCTCAG